>LIAE01008856.1:8397-48116 GCA_002287525.1 Diploscapter pachys | reverse complement strand
TTTCGAAAACTTCGATTACTCTCCGTTTTCAGTATATCTAATTGCCCGTTTTTGACGATCATCCTCCCTAGGTCGGATTTCAAATATGATAGGTAAGTCTCAAACTGACAGAGTATTAGTTAATTATCGTTCTAAAAGATGTAATTTTCTAGTTGTCATGGCATCGAACGCTTCGAAAGAACCTGAGATTTGAGATGTGACGTTGGAAAAAGCTTATTTGAAAATTTTCTTCATTTCAAATAACCTAACAGTTGAATTAGTGATGACTGCTAACAAAGAAAGTTTTCCGAATGCCATCCGGGATTTGGTCCAATTTAGCATTAATCGAAAGATATCATCGAGCTGAGTACTTTTGTCAGAAGAACCATGCAGAAATAGTGCTCCGGTGAAAAGTTAAATTTTTTTGGCACATGATATGTAAAAACTAAAAATTAGCATAACTCCACCCATTTGCATTTTTTCGAAAAAGGGCTATTTTCAGATAAAACTCCACTTTATTCTCGATTATTTTCCAGGAGAAAGGAGCGAGTATGTATAACAGGTTTTTCAGCGAGAATATCATAAAACAACAACGAACGATAATTGGAAGGTTGGAAAAAAGGATAAAGAAAGAATATAGAAACAAACTATAATTAGCATATTTATCATGTCTTGAAAAATTTGACAAATCCTAAAATGCCGCAAAATCAGACCTTGCAAATGATGCCGAATTTTCGTACGACCTAGCTCTCCATATTTTTAGTCTGTGCAAAATTTTTCGGGGGTAGCCTCTAAATGCAAAGCAAAAAATTAAACTCCACCTCTAAAATGTTGCGGCACTTGGAAATTCTGACAAATTTTCAAGGACAATGATATTATTTTTGCAAAATGTCCACCCTAAAAAAATAAAAAATTCATGATAAGGTTTGCTATAAATGTGATTTTTCATAGAAAAAAAAGATTTTTTGAAAATCACAATCCATAGAAATGAAACAAATCCCGATAAAGTCTGATCTCAGAAAGAAATTTCAATGCGAGTTTTATCGGAAGAGAGCCAGATATTATAGGAAAAAGAGAACCATCGAATAACGATAAAATAAAATAAAATGGATGGTATACTTGCCCCGAAAAAAACACTTTTTCGATACAAGTATACACAAAAACAAACACCATGAAGTAAACACAAAAGGAGAAGAAAAATGAAATTAAATAAACACTTTTTGAAGGCCTATATCTGTACGCTTGCTCCAGAAAAATTCTTGAAAAATCAGAACGAATCGATTTTGTATACTTTAAAATAGTTATTCTAATTGCAAAGCTACTGAAATCAGGGCTGTGTAAATGCTTAGAAGCGCACGCGTGTACATGCATAACGAGATAGTGTATTTTCGAGAGAAAGAAAAGAATATGCTCTTCCATGCTCTCTCGAAAATATACACTATCTCATTATGTGTATCTAAACATTTACAGTCCTGAATGAAAATGCGATTTTTCAAGTCATTTTCTAGGTTCGAAGGAAAGAATTGAATGGCAACAAATAAAAGTAGTACGTAGAAAAGCAAATGAAAATTCAAATACATTTTAAAGTTAGAATATTTTATGAAATCTTCGACTCACTGTAGTTCCCATCCTCTTTTTTGGAAAATAGCAGGGGAAAATAAAAAAAAAAAAAAAGCGAGTGGGAAGAACTACAATAGAGTGGGTATGGTGAAAGAATGGAGAACTATCGTGAATGTCATTTATATTTTCACTGGATGGCGATTTTGCTCTAATAATGAAAAAACGGAAATGTGAATAATAATCGCTCACAGCACACAGTGCTTTTCGCATTGGAGCACAATCTACATTCGATGAAAGAATAAACGATATTCACGATATAAGGGATCAGATTTTTCGTACTATTTTTATAAATTGTCATTTGAAGGATTACGGTAGAAAGGTGCGAGGGGGCGGGGGCTTGGAAAAAGAGGGACTACGAGAGCGCGAAATTGGCACTTGAGCAGGTTTCCGTTATCCGTCTCCGAATTTTGAGTCTATCTTCTAGAAGATGAGGCGGGAGGGATGGTCTCGATTTCGCCCTGGAAATTTTATTTATTTTAAAAATAAAATGTTAAATAAAAATTGTTAGATGTTTTCTCAGAATTTTCAATACAAAGTGAAACTATCTTTCTATAGAAAATTAGCATTTTTAAACAACAACATTATTCAAAATTACAGTATATTTTTTAAAAATTTCGTCCTGATTTTATCGATTTGTCGGAATAAATAAAAGTACCTGATTGACTCTGTTGGAAGCTGCAGTGCCTCGGAAATTCAACAGCGAGGTGTCGATCACCGTCTTGGACGCCTGAAATCATTTAAAATTATCCTCTTAAAAATGTAAAAGAGTTTGTGGATTGGAGATGAAGCTTCGATGAAAAATGTTTAAATATTTTAAAAAGCCGCTTTTCGCGATCATATTTTATGAAAGAAGAGTTTTTTAAAACCCCCTTTTGCTCGGCAAGACTGAAACATCTTGTAATGGAAAATCAATTCGATATTAAGGATGAGGGCCTTGATGAAGATAATGCCCCGCATAATTTTAGGACCAATAAAAAGTTTATATTAAGTTTCAAAAATCCTATTTAAAAATTTTTTAAATCTAAGTTCTAATTCCTGATTTTTTAATGTGAATTTATTTAATTCAAAATAACGTAAAATCTATAATAGAAGTCCACGGACTTGTATTTCGGATTTACGGTATTGTTTTTAAATTGCCAACCTTCGGTTTCTTCTTCTTTCCGCCGCCACCGCCGCCCTGAGCGTTGGCCTGACCCGTAGCTGGCGCGACGAGAGCGCTCGAGAGATCCTGGAAGCCAAATAATTATTGTATAGGCCAAATGAAGTGACAGTTCGCGTGTTAAAAAGCGCTTTGCGAAAAATGTGCGCATATTGCGCAAAGAGGGAAGCTAGAAAGAATGGATACGCAATTTCCTGTATCTTTCGTCTTTCCTCGCTATTTTTTCAACACACCATCAGCGTTCACTTCGCTTGGCCAGAACAATAATTTTATAGATCAATATATTTTATGATTACTTTCGGAAATATTTTTTAACCAGAATTTTACAAGTAAAAGACCTACATCTTTGTCCTCCTTGTTTTTGTGGCGCATGTCGATGCGCTTCTGGAGGAAGTCTTTGACGAACTGTTTGGCCTCCTTCGTGTCTCCAGTGTAGGTAATGATGTAGTCCTCGACATCCGAGGGGTTCTCAACGCCCGTCAAGAATTGCACGAACACGTCCAGCTGATAAGATATTTGGTTTTTATTGTCAATGACTGGCTACTTGAGACCAGGGCTGTGTGCCGAAATTTCCGGAAAATACGGGAATAAGAGAAAGAAAGAAATGCGTCGGGTGAAAGTGTTCAGAATTTGATGAAACTCACTTCAATGGAGTCGTTGCCGGTGTAGAGCTTCTTGAATCGGACAGTGAACCAAGCGATCAGTTGGTCCTCCTCGCGCTTCTTCTCCTCGGACACCGATTTCTTCGCCTAAGAATAAAATGTTTCAAATGTCAAAACTTATCAGATAAACATTCACTTTTGTTTTTTTCAAGATTTGTATTTTTTATTCTTACCGATTTGACACTGGGTTTCTGGGCGGGAGCGGGAGCGGCAGCGACCTGGGTGGTGGTAGGCTTTTTGACGGACGCTTGAAGACTCGGCCCGTCCAGCAGAGGGTTCGAATTCGTCGAGGACAGGACACTCTGGAAGATATTAATTTAAAAAAAAAAAACATGAATTGTCACTTTTAAAAGGCTATTTTTTCTATAAAAGTAACACAAACGATTTTTCTTCCAAAAATGGACAAAAACCCTTATAAAGGGAAAAATATAAATATTTTTATCAAAAAAAAATGAAAATTTTCAAACCTTCTCGGACCCGATGGCACCCCACTTCGACGACCCGCCACTCGGCTGTTTGCCCCAGACAGGGCCAGAAGATTGCTGCTGCCTGCTGCTGGCGACCGACGCGAATGACAACGATTCCTTCAACGCGCGCTGCATTTCTTCTTCCTGGAATATTTCTTTTTTATTTTGATCTTACTTTATTTAAAATTTTTAACGCTTTTTTTTCTAAATTTTATCTAACGTTTTTCAAATCATATAGAAAGAAACATCTATAATTTTTACTTTGGAAATTCCCTACAAATAAATTATGAAAAAATATATAGAAAATCGAAAATTATTCGATTTCGACGATAGTAGACTATAAAAATTTTCGAATTTTATTTGATTAAATAAAAACATTCAAACCTCCTTCCTCATTCTCTCCCGTTCGGTGACTTCGGCCCTGATCTGCCTTTCCTCCTCTTCCTGGAATGAAATTCATCTGGTCGTTTTTCCCTTTGGTTTTAAATTGACGTCAACGTTAATCCCTAGTTAGAAATGTTGAATCTTTGCTGATTTGTAATAAAAACTTACAGGGATTATACCGTAAAATGTTGTACAAATCGCCCTATCTTCAAAATTTGTATGGATAGGAGCATTTTTAACCCTACGATTTTTTTCTATAAACCTAGTACCTGGATCTCTTTCAGTGATTTGTCCCCGACGCGCTTCTCCGGCTGAACGGCTACGACTTTGGCCCAAGGGGCGACTGAAAATATTGAATTAAATTTTCACTTTAATGTTAATGTTTATTTTTATTTTTTTCATTTTCAATTTTCAATTTAGTTTTTCAACTTCTTATTAGTATTCCAACAGGCAATCAATTTTATATCGTTTCACTGAAACATATCTTTTACTTTTCTTGTAATTATTCCTATAGTATATTTTTGGATTATTTCTTGAATTTTTGACAAAAAAATAAGGATAAAACAGGAAAATCATTTGTAGGGTCATGTTTATGAATTTTTAGGAGTACTTTTTGTAAATTTAAAACTCCCCCACCCTTGGCCTGTTTGTCGTTCTTCTTGCTGTTGCCGCCGACCGTCTGCCAGGCATCCTCGTCCGAGACAGAGGACATCGATGTCGCGGTCTGCGCCGAAGGCACCAAGATTTTGGGCTTCTGAAATCAGACTCATAAAAGTCGCATTCAGGGTTGCAAATTTGAGACTCGATCGGGTTTTATTAGGGTCTAAATTTGGACCTTGGTTGCATTAGAATCGAATTTGATTTGGAAAGCCCGAAAATTTTCTCGCATTCAGAATATAATATATGGAGGGTGTTTTTCCCATATCATCCTACACTAATTTTATTCCTACGATTTTACAACCTTACACATTCTCCATGTTAATTTCAAACCATGCTATAAAAGCTGAATAGAGTACCTGAGCGGGTTGGAAAGCCTCCTCGAGCACGAAGGGTGGTTTCTCTCTCTGCTCCTTTTCCCGTCTGGCCTTGTCCTGAAATTCAATTTTAAAATAGTCGCCATTTTTTAATTTCTATCCTTATTTGAAAACTATATGCAAAATTACAGATCATATTTGCCTTTTTCAAAGAGCAATAATGATTTTTATTGCTACCTCTTTCTGAAATTCGAAAATCAAATACAAATTTTCGCAATCAGTCAAATCCCTTTTATTTCTACCCTTATTAGTTTTTAAATTTCTACCTGCTGCCTCTTTCTCTCCTTCTCGCGCTCCTTTTCGGTCTCGGCAGCAGCGAGAGCGGCCGCTTCGGCGGCACGACGCTGTGTCTCCTGCTGAGCGGCGAGTTGCTAAAATTATTTATTCCTTATTTTTTTCCTGAAAAAAATAAAGATAAACTTCAATTTGATATATTTTACTTCAACTCACTTCGAAATAAATTTTGAGGAATTAGAATTTGAAGAGAAAATAGGTGGAATATTTTCATCTTTATTTGTAATTTATCCTTCTTTTTTTAATTTAAAATTCTCTGACCTTCTTCCTGATGATCTCGGCGGCCATTTCGGCCTCGTGTATCAACCGCTCGCGCTCCTCTTCCGCGGCGAGTTCGGCGGCCTCGCTGAATTTTTTTTGTATAATTTGAGTTATTTGATAAGTTTAAAAATTTTTCTTAAAATCTTCTATTTTTATATTTTGATTACTTTTAATTTTGCTAAATAAAAGGGTTTGAGGCGATTTGTGCCACAATTTATGGGAGAAGCCTTTACCATTTCGGTACAAATCGCTTTCAGTTCAAACAAAAATAATTAAAGTAAAAATACAAATTTCAAAACCATTCAAATTCTTATCAGCCTTACTTTCGAACAATATCCAAAAGAATAATTGCAAAAAATCATTCTCAAATTCAGAGCTTTTTTGTTCGATAAAAATTTGAAAAGAAATTATTTTATATATAGAACTAACTTCCTGCGTTTCTCCTCCTCTTCCTCTTCTTCTTCGACCTTCCTCTTTGCAGCTTCAGCGATTTGCCTCTGGCGCTCCCTTCTCTCGGCTGCAGCCGCTTCCTCTTCCCGCTTTCTTGCTTCTTCCAGGGTGCGGCGGCGCTCCTCCTGGAAATATTTTAGTAGAAAATGATTATTTTTATTTATTAATTTAACTCGTTTACAAGCTTTCACTATCAAAATGCAATTTTTGAGAATTTAAAATTTGAAAAAAAACATTTGTAGAAATTAAAAAAAATAAAAATAGAAAAATAAACCTCGATTCTTTGTTGCTGTTCCTCGAGTTCGCGCTTTTTCCTCTCGAGCTCCATCTGCATTTCACGCTCCTTCCTTTCCATCTCTTCCTGAAAAAATCAAATTTTATTTTTTTGGATTTTGTTTCTTTTTATTTCGTGGCCAACTTCAAGATCTAGCACAAGGTTTGCCATTTTAACTATCTTATTCGTTTCTTGAGATATATGAAATTATCGTCTTACAAATCATTTTTTTTGGTTTATCTTCGAAAATAAAGAATTTTGTTCTTGAATAAGTCGTTTTGTTTCGCAATTTTTCGCTGAAAAATGCTTAAAAATCGACCTGCTGCTGCTTGACGAGACGTTCCTTCTCCCTGAGCTCTGCCTCCCTCAGCTCGAGCATTTTCTGCATCTCCTCCTTCGCGCGACGCTCCTCCTCGATTCGGGCTTGCTCCTGGACCAGTCTCTGAATTTTTTAATTTTAAAATTAATCTTACTTTTTTTAAATCTTTATTTCATAACTTTCATGTATTCTTTACTTTTTACAATACAAAATTTGATGAAAAAATCTAGTAACTTCCAAAATCCTAAATTCTAAGTTTTCCTTTCTAAAAAAATCGTCAAATGTTTCAAGCTTTGCTCATTTTAGTTTTTATCTTTAAGGGTCGAATAAGAAAAATTGATATTTTGATCAGACGTTGGGACGTTTTCCGCCACAAAAATTCGGTCATCATCTCTTGTTCCATTATTGAGATAGTAATTGTAAAGCTGACTGGAATAATTCACACCACATAAGGAGGATATTCGTGGTGGAAGATGTCCCAACGTCTGATTTTGATTTTTTACCTGTCTCTCCATAACCGTGGCATCATAGTTGGTGGGATGGCCGAAAATCGCGCCCGAACGCGGCGCCAGATCGCCCCAATTGCCAGTGCTGAAATTGAGCATTGAACAAATAAATCAATTGCTATTCGTTTTTATTTATTTTTAAAATCTTTAAAAATACCCCTAATTACTAGAGCTAAAGTTGCAAAAAATAAGATATATTTCAAATGTGTAATTTCTAAAAGGTATCTCCAACGGCATGAACAAAATCAGAAAACTTAGGACATGTTTCAAGAATCCTATTTCTAAAAATAAAATTTCAAATATCGTCAAGAAGGCCGTAAAAACCCAACTCAATAAAATGTTTCGTTTTCTCAAGTATCGTAAAAATGTTCTATTTCATGGATATGCTTCAAGATTCCCTAATAATCACTTTCATTTCATTTTATCCGATTAGGATATAAATTTGATTTCACTTTATAATCTAAGTTCCAAATATATCTCATGAGGAAAGGTAATTTCGAAAGTTGCAGAATTATATTTGACTCTGAAAGAAAGATTTTAAAAACTACCTTATAAAAATAGAATTTTTAGATCCAATTTAAATTGAAAAATGAAAAAAATTAATTTTAAAAAATCTCCTTACTTCAAATAAGCAGCGAGTGCCTGCGGGGAGTGAGCGGTTGCGGAGGCCAATGACTCGGCTCCTGCCGACAAACCAGAGAAAATCGGGGTTTGCTGGAAATTTGTTCTATTTTATCCTTAATTGCTTTTTATTTTTTTAAAGTTTCTCTATTTATATCGAATTTAGTTTTTTGAAAGGTAAATTAAGCTTACCTGTCCAGTCTGGGGATTTCCCTGTGCGAAGATGGAGGCCTGATTTGCACCGCCGGGAAGAACCGTGGGGGAGAGGCTTCTGGACGCGACGGGGGCAGCGGGCGCGGCAGGGGCGGCCGCCGGACTCGCCGGCTCCGCGAAGTCGAACAGCGTTTTCAGCCCGTTTAGCAAGATTAAGTCCGCTGAAAATTCGATCTTTTTTTGTTGTAAAAATGCATAAATTTTCAATTCTCTTGATACGCTTATGAATACGGACACCGATCTGATTGGTCGCTTTTCTTGAACGATAAAAATACCGTTTTTACTTTAAAAAGGAGATTCTATGTTTCAAAGATATCATTAATCTTCGATTTTCATGAAAATACTGTTTAATTTTGATTAAAAAATACAAATATAAAAATAAATTTAAAAAGACTCACAAAGCGGTCTGAATTCGCTCTCCTCTTCCCTTCTCACGCGCAGATCCTGCGTGAAGTAGCCGCCGATGTACCACTGATACATTCTGTCCTGAAATTATTTTTTTAATTAAAAAAATCGATTTTGATCATTTTCTAACTTTAACAATTGGAACACACGAGAGAACATTCTTATTTTGTTCAAAAACCAAAATCACTAAAAAATACCCAAGTCTTTGAAAAATAATAAAAAGTATTTAAAGACTTTCTTATAAGGTCTAAAAAATGAAAAATACAGACCTTGGAAAAGGGTCCCTGCTCTTTGTTGCTCGGATCCAGATAGTAAAAGTTGATCTCTTTGGGGGGCTGCGGTTTGGGCTGTGGAGGTGGGGACATCGAACGAGACTGGACGGGTGCGTGGGCGGGCATAGAAGGAGCGGGCGAGGACACGTTCATGAATGAGGACGAAGACGCCGAGGGGTCGGTCTAGAAAAAGTCCTTGGAATGGAAATTGTTGGTTTCAAAATAATCTTAAATTAGATATTTAGAAAAGTCCTGAATTGTCATGTGTTTCCCTTATTATTCCGCGATTCTCTTCAAACATCCAAGAAAATAGAGGAATTATTTACTATGCGCAACCATTTTGCAAAATCATATTTTTCTTTCAGAATTAAAAAAAAATGGCAAATGTGAGTTTGAACTTCATTTTAAGGTGACATTTTACACTGGAATTTTTTCATTTGATTTGAAACTCATCTTTTAAAAAATATAATCTAGCTATTTTTCAAGATACTCCCTACCTAAAAGGATGATAATTAAAAAATAATTTTTCAAAATGAAAACAAAAATGATTAAATTTCCAAACCTTGACAGGAGAGGTGTTGGCATTTTTGGCGCCGATCCCCCAGGCATTGGTGCTGGTGGAAGGTGCGGGTGGTTGAGTGGTGGTAGTGGGTTGGCCCCCGGGCTTATGCACTGGCGGGGAGGCATTCCCCAACGTAGACGGTTCGTGGTTCTCGTCGCTCGTCGAACGCAGTCGGTTACGGGGACGATCTGAGAGACAGGATTTTTGCAAAGAAAAAATCTTCTCTTCTATTTTTTCTTCACTTTTTTTTCAATTTTTTAATCCCCACCCTTGCCGATGTCTTTGGCGTCGTAGAGCGCCTGCGCGCGCGTGTTGAACGTGCTGTTGGTGGTGGCAGACGCACCACGCGCAGCGAAGGAGGCACCGCGACCGCGATAGGCTGAAATTTTAAAATTATTTTACTTTCCATTTTTATTTATTTTTTCTACTTTTATGTTTCAAAAAGTACATTTTCATTTGCCACTTGTTTGAAAAATCGTATAGTATTGAAAATCGTTGATTATAAAATTCAGATTCTTATTTTATTCTAGTTTTTTAAACAAACTCTAAACCTTCATTATGTTCGTTTCCAAAATACAGCTGTACAAATATCGATTTCTCTCTCGAAAGCCGAAAAATGATTCACCTACGTTTCGAGTTCTATTCGAAAGGTTTTAGTCGTCTCTCTCAAAATAACCGAAATATTCACCTTCTTAAAGAAATTTAAAATCAAAGTTCTTTAAGAATTGGATTTTCTAAAGAAAGAAAAAAGTAAAAACATCTTACAAAATCTGTTGTATCCTTGTTGCTCGTCGCCCCCGTTTAGGTGCTCTCCAGTGGTCCTTGGGGAGGAGCCGACATTTGCGGGTCCGCCTCCGTACTTGTAACCACCTCGCGTTCCGCCCCGACCCGAGCCGATCGCACCCAGTCCGGAAGAGCCGCGATCCGAATTCGTGCCGCTGCGGTCTGGGACAAATCGAGATTATTTGAATTTGGTCATTTTTGTCGTTTTTTTTTTAAGAAATGATTTCATAAACATTAGGCTAAGATTTGGAAAAATCAAGTTATTCTAAATTGATGATTTTTAGTTTCTTCTTGTTTTGATTTTTAAGAAAGAAATATTTCAGAAAGAGCCGTTGCATTCTTGAAACATTTTGTTTTTCTAATTTCTATTTTTTCATTTACTACGTTTCAAAAGCCCCGTTAAAGAATTCACAGCTCGATAAATTGATGGCATTGTACAAATTATATCAGACCTCAAAAGTCGACCCGCAGAAAAATAGTATGTCTTATCGAGAGAGAAAAGACATGCTCTTTTCCCTTCTCAATATGACATGCTATTTTTTCTGCGAGTCGAGTTTTGAGAAATCTGAATGATTTTAAGTCGTTGAAAACACTTACTTGTTCCCCAGGACGAGCTTTTCACGGGCTGCCAACCACCCGAATTGCCGGGCGATCCACTCACGCCTCCGCCTCGAGACATTCCTGAAAATGTTTCACTTGTCAGATTCGTAAACAAACAAATACTTTCCACATTACTTTCACTAAATTACTCATTTATAAGTGTGCACGTGAAACAAATGCTGAAAGGAAGGTAAACATTTCCTTAAACGATGCAAATACTATTAAAAAGAGGCAAATTTCAAGATTTTGTTTTTTTTTAAGTTAAAAAATACCAGCTCGATCAGCGCCGTACATATTGCCTCTCTCGACTCCGACACCGCCACTCAGCTGCCCTCCCGCTCCGCCTACGGTCTTCAGCAGCGACATCGCCTTCGACGAGTTGATGTTTTTCGTCGTCTGCAAATCAAACCTTTCAAAACTCGGCCCGCAGAAATAATCGCGTGTCATAATTGAAAGAGAGAATAAAAGAACACGTCTTCTTTTCTTCCCTCGAAAAGATATACTATTTTCTCTGTGGGTCGAGTTTTGAGGAGTTGTCCGGAAATTTGAGTTTGATTTTTTTAAAATTTAATAACTTTCAAAAATATAAAGCGATTTTTGATACATGATCGTAAAAATTCTGGGAATTATATAATTTGATTTGACATATGTATTACAGGTTTATACTATTTTTAGAAACAAGTTTCTGGTGCATTTTATTTTTATATCTTCTCTTAAGAATTTCCTTTCTAAATTTGATCGTTGAAGAAGTGTCAAAGTAAAGTTGAAAATAAGAAAATTTCAGATTTAAAAAAAAAGTGCATCTTTAAAAAATTGGAAACCCCCTCCCCGCACCTGTTCCAAATCCGTAAGGGGCGTGGTCACGATGGGACACTGGGGTCTGTCGATGAAGTAGGGACAGGCCTGCAGACCGCCGGGGGGCTGCGACGCGCGCGGCACTAGGGCGAGCAGGTCCTCGCGACCGTAGCGATGCTGCAGGAAGATTGGATCGGAGATCAGCTGGTTCTGCAAAAATGACCTTTTGGACTCCACACCCCCTACTCATTTGTATTTTCTAGAAAGAAACCTATGCAAAAAAAGTGTATGATAAAAGTACGGGAAAAATTTGTAATGTTTTTTTTCTGGAAGAGTAGCTTTTTTGATTTGAATTGTTTTGAAGAAATTTTTGCGAATTAAATACAAATTAAAATTTCCCTACATCTTCATCGTTGACCGACCCCCTTGGACTTGACACCGAGCCGGCGTTGTACGTGGAGCGGAGCCTGGAAAATATTAAAATTGGATTTTTTAAAATTGAATATTTATATTTGAAAGTTAAAACCTTTTTAAAAAAAAACAATACAAAAAATTACCAGGAAGGCTGGAAACTGTTCTGTGGCTGGCCGTTGTGCTCTCCGGTAGTCGCCGCGGACGCAGAACCAGTCGACATTTTGAAGATTTGGGTATTTTTGAAGAACTGGGAACTAAAATCGAGAATTTTGAGGAACATCACTGAGACCATTTTGAAAAATAAGCGAAGAATAAAGGGGAAACAAGAAGAAAATATATACTTGGAAAATGAAAACCGAAAAATAGCAGGTGGTTTGAACAAATCAAATTTTTCGTGGATTTTCGAACTTTGAAATTCAAGATAGCCAGTCATGTGATGAAATGATATGGATAATTGATAAAAAGTGCATGACTCGGATAATTGAATAAAGGGAATCGCAAAAATGAATTGAATCAGACTCAGAGAGCGCTTTCGTCAGGCGAAGAAAATCGCAAAAGCGAAACCATAGTCATGACACCAGGTCGCATTGGCGAAGACTTTGGCTAACTACATTTTATAGAGGGAAATTTGCTAAGAAAAATTATCGGGGATAGGTCGCAATGACTTTCTGGCGATCGTCCTCCTTGTGTTTGATTGAAATTGAAAGTTATCCTGCCCGGTAATTTTGCCCATGCTTTATCATTGGAATTTGGGTTTTCGAGTTTGGTGGTTCAAAGTTTTCGTATCAAATTTTAAATGATAATTAGGGGATTACGACTTTGCAAACTCATAATCGACAAGGCCTAAATTGGAAAGTGAGGGGAAAATACGATTTTTAAAATCAAAATCCCTATTTTCACAAAATTTTGATATTCCCTTTGGAAAATCGAGAAATCAATAAGCTCAGAAGTCCGAGAAAATACTGAGACTCGAACATTTTTGTGAAAACTGAATTTGTCTTTGAAGCAAAAGAATTAAAGTTTCTGGGATTTCCGCAAAATTCTGAAACTTTTCGAAAACAGAAGACTGAAAAAGTATTTTAGAAAAGTGATCTGGATTTTGGGAATTTTAGAATTTTTTTTGGATCGGGAAAAAATGGGTAATGAGAGAGCGAATTTGGCAAATCTCCGAACGGAAACTCGTTAAGGGGATTGGCACGAAGAGGCTCGGACTCGGCATTTAAACGGAATTTGAAGATTTCTTCTAACACGCCCTTTCGAAAGGCAAAATGATCGCAGGCAAAAACGTGACCAGAAATAGTGAGAGACAGAGAAAAATGAATAAATATAGTGCGATTTTCGGATTGTTTTCTGGAAAAATATGATTTTAAAAAACTTTAAAATATAAAATATGGGAAGATATGAAAAATGGCCACGTTTCACGACATTTATTCAGATAAAATTGAAACATTTTTAAGAAAAAAAACGGTTTATTTAAATTTGGAATGAAAAAATGGAGATAATATGAAAATTTTATCGTTTTCCAGCGTTCGCGATAAGGTATTGATTGTATTCTCTTTGATAGTGTAGGGCCTGAATTTTTAAAATATCACATTTTATTTATTGCAGAGTCCAAAATCTGGAAGATCGAAAATGAGGAGAGAGAATGATTTTGAGTCAGTCTTTCTAACTGCGTACTATTTCTTCATGTGTTCTAGGCATGAAAAGAGCCGTGCACCACCTTGCACCTCCCAGATTTAGGAGCAAATAATACTTTTAAAAAGTCAACCTCTTCCTTAATTTTGAAGTAGTCGGTTTCAGATCGACGTTTGTTTATATTTTCCCTGAGAGATTCGTTATTTTCCCTTATCATTTCCAACTTCTTTATCAGGGACTTTTGCTAAATTTACCAATTTAAAATAAATTTCATCAGATTTTCAGATTTATGAACTATTTGGAAACCGCGAGACCACGGACAGGCGAAATAGTATAGGGTTAGGGTAGGGTATGGGGGATTGTAGGTTTTCTTTTTCCACACTATTTCTCAATGTCTCGTGGTCTTACGGTTTCCAAGTCGCCGATTTATGAGAAAATCATTAGGCTATTATTTTTTATTTATAAATTTCTGAAACTTATCAAAAGTTTTAAATTTTAAAATCTCACAACAGAATACTCCGGATTGGCGTCTAACTCTCGTTCCAAATTTTGAAATCTTCTTTCTAACTGCTCTCTTTTATCCTCATCTTCGGGAACGATCCTTTCCAATTCCTCTCTTCTTACTTCAAGCTCCTAAAATTCAATTTTTGTCCCAATGTTAAAAGATAGGCTTTTAAAACAGTTGATATATTTTTAATATTTAGTATTTAAATCTAATGATAAAGAATATTCCTTGGAAACGGATAGTATAATTTTAAAATTTCAAATTTTTACCCCCATATCTTTCTCTGCATCCCTAGATATCTGATCCACGTCGCTAAACAGCTCATTCTGCTCCTATATATATTTTTTTTAAATTCAAAGATTTTTTTAATGGAAATTACCTTTAATTCGAAAATTCTTCTTTCGAAAGTCTCGATTTCAGAGAAAAGTTGGGTTTCCAATTCGGATAGGTTGATTATTTCTTCTTGTAATCTGACATGGATATCCTTCAACTCTTCAGGAGAAGCTTTTTCGTTCATTTGAATGCCGCTTGGATCGAAATCGACAACTTTGTCTTCAATTGAGACCTAAATAAAAGTGAATATTTTAAGGTTTAGATAAGTTAAAACCAACCTGTAAATGACGCAACGATTTTTAGTATTTGACGAAACATAAAATGACTGACTGAATTTAAAAGAAATTGACAGGATTTGTGCAGAAAAAGGAAGCACTCCGTCATTTTACGTTACGCCATTTACAAACGGCCAAATTAAATATTAGCATTCCTTATCTTAATTAGTTGAACTTGGATTTTGAATCCAAAAAAATAAACAAAAATGCTGCTTTCAGGTTGATCTTCATCATTTTACCTCATATTTCAGAAAATAATAAATATGGAAGTTATCTTTTCTTTAAATAAAGCCAGACCTAGGGAGCACTTTCGTCGAACGAAAAAATATACGGGAAGTAGGGTCGCAAGAGCAAAATCATAGTTATGACACCAGGTCGCACTGGTGAAAATTTAAACTAATTACAGACTAAAGAGAAATTTGTTAAGAAAATATACTTGGGGTAGATCGCAAGGCCTTCTGACGATCGTCCTTCCTAGGTCTGAATAAAACAAACTCCCACCTTATTCATATTCGCGGAAATGCTCTTCAGAATCCTAACGACCCCGTCGCTATATTCTTCCATGTCGTTTTTTATCAACTGATAGTCCCTCGCGTAATTCGACAGAAACTCGTCAATTTGATGCTCTTTCACGGTTAATTCCAGGTACTTGGAGTGGTTTCGCACTGAAGATCATATCGTTGATTGGAGGGAGTTGATATTGATGCAGCAATTAGAAATCGAATTTGGACGCGAAATAGTGAGTCGCGTAGTAGAGAAACGAAACGAATAGCGTATTTTTTTTTGGATATCGACGCGTTCTCTCCTAATCAATAACTTTTTTAGAAATTTCGGAGAAAGCATTCAGGAAGAAATATTTTAAGCCCTCTATATTTATCAAATTTGCAGAAAATCGTAAAGATAGCTACTTTTGACGGGAATAGCACTGATAAGAGAATCTCTTTCACACGCTATTTCATTGAAGTGGCTACTTTTAAGAATTGTTAAATTTCCTACTCTGTTTAGTTTCACTGTCCGTCTCAAAATCACGTAGTTCCTCGTTACACAGGTTGATTTGATCTTTGACTTGCTCAATTCTGAAAAATGCATTTTCGGCAATCTGGAAAAAACAAGACAACAAGACACACGAAATAGTATAGGGTAGGGCAGAGGAAAGGTCTTGTATGTTTCTTTTCTAATAATATTTCGTTGTCTTGTTATCCGTTATCGTTTTGTCTTTTTCCAGGTTGCCATATTTTCAAAAATTCGAATTTATGTCATTTTTCAGAATATAAAAAAAAAATTCTTACTGTTTCTCAATAGTATCGATATCAGAATTATCCTTTCTCATTTGCTCGATGAGTTTTGCCTTTTTCTGCTCAGGGGTTTCTTTTGACTCCTTCTCCCGATGAAGATCAGCTTCTCTTAGCTCCAACTGAGCTAATGTTTCATGCATTTGGACTGAAATTGAGAAAGCCAATCATCTTGTCCTCTTTTTCAATATATTTTTTATTGATAGCCGATAACGAGACGAAACAAATGATGCACAAATTCATATATGAAAAGTGTACATTGCGTATTTACAAACAGCCGTCGCATTCATTCCTTCAAAATAATGTAATAATGTAGAGTCTGCTGCAAACAACGTGCTAATTTATATGCATCAAAAGTCCGTGTCATTTAATTCGTCTCAAGTAATCGGTCTTTGATAACAGCAACAGATTATTCTCTTTTTTAAAATAACATTTGAACAAGGATAGTTTCAGGCTTTTTTAAATCGATTTTCAGGTTTTTTTTTATTTCTAAAGTTATCTAACCAGCTTTCTTCTTTAGAGGCGAATTATCCAATTCCATTTCCAATTGAGATTTCTTATCGTCCAACTCGTGTATTTCCCTTTCCATTTCCCGGACTTCGCGCTTCAGATTCTCCACGGTTTCTTTGCACTCGACATAGTGCTCTCTTAAGCCAGGCTCCTGAAAAAGTGATCTTAAAAAGTATCATTTTTATGATTATCTATGAAAAAGTGGAGAAGTCTAGAAATTATACAGGAGCACAGAAAAGTTGATATATTGAGAAAGAACGAAGATCATCTTTCTTTTGAGTTTAAATGGTAATAAATTGATAAATTGCCACATTTTACCCTAGCTTTCCCAGAAACGCTGATTTTTTCGAGCTTTTCTGCGCTCTTTTTGTTTTAAATCTCTTATCATCTAAGAAAGGGCGAAAATCTAACTCGCTATTCAACTACATCACACTGTCATGAGGGAAAGCTCTCATTTTTGCGCTATGCGCTTGGTTAGCAGAGGCGAGAGAGCATGAAAAGCAGAGGGATTTTGGGAGGCTCGAAAAAGTAAATGTTTCTGGAAAAGCTTCTATGTGAGAAGGCTACAAAAATATTTTAATACAAATAAAAAATACCATTCCGGCCATAATAGCTTGATTCAATCGTTTCTGTTCCTCAATTTCAGCCAAAGTCTTTTGGATTTCACCGTCCTTAGATTGGCGTTCGTTGAAGAGTTCTTGGACGCCGGATTCCATCTAAAAATCATTCAAAAATTCAAGATTTAATATTTCTTGAAACCAACCTCATCCGCTTTTTCCTTTACTCTTTTCGTCTCCATTTCTATGTCCGTCATATCACTGTTTGTATGCATGTGGTCGATGATCTAAACATTAAAAAAAAAATGATAATTAGATTTAGATTTTTTATTTGTATTATTCTTTATCTAAAGATTTTAAGACTTACCACATTGTAATCAATCAACTTCCCCTGCATTTCTCTAAGTTTTAAGGCGCACTCTTTGGCTCTAAAAATTTTAGTAATTTTTTAAAACAATTTTCTCAAACTAACCGTTTTTCATAAGCTCCCAACTCCATCCGATCGCTTTCGCCTTTTTGATAGACCTCCGTTAATTTGACGATTTCGGAGTTTAGTTGGGAGATTTTTGCCCGCAATAAACCGACGAAGTACGATTTGTCGAAGATTTGACGGGTGCATGAAAATTTCGGGAAAATTGGATTTTATCCAAATATAGGCAGACTTTCAGTCAGTACGAAAAATTATGGGGAAGGGGTACGCAACAAAACCTAAGTAGACAATTTTGGCTTAAGGGGGATACGCTTGAACTATTTGACTCGAATTCTCAAGTTGTGTCGTCCAGCCCTGTTGCTAGTAGAATATTACTGAAAAGCGGAAAATAGGTGTGAGCAATAATGAAAGATAAATAGGTTTTCAAGGGAGAATCTTTTATATAAAAAAAAAATTACTAGCGGTTCCCAATCTACTAGCAGCCCTCATTCCGGCTACGCCCTGCTGAGTGACGGGTCGATTGATCGCGGATAGGGCTGAGGGAGGTCGCGCCAGTCCCGTCATAGGTCGCTCGCCCATCTGAAATTAGAATTCTTTTAAACAAGCAATATTTTGACATTATCTTTCTCATTTATATAAATTCCCTCATATCGAAATAAAAATTGTAATCTTTAAAGTCAAGATTTCAGGAGGTAATCAACGAAGATCAGCTTTTCTAGTTAGTTAGGAAAAAAACTTACCGAAGATCCCATCCTCGGCGGTATAGCGATAGGCTGGTCTGAAACAGCGCTTTGCCCGGCTCTAGAGCCCATACTCGATCTGTGAACACATTTATAAAGCCTCGCTTTAAACTCAAAATAAGCATTGAAAACATTTTCAAAGTGTAAATCGACTTTTATTACTATTCTCATATTGTTATATTGTCATTTCAGCACTATATTGTTGAGTCGGTCGGGAATCGGGAAGGCCAAAAATAGGAAAAGCGAGAATGATTTTGGGTCAATATTTCATGCTCAAAACCCGAGAAAATTAGCCGTCCAACATATTGCATCTCCAAGACTACTGACCAGACGTTAGAGTTAAATGAGTACCTGGGAGGAATTGGCATCGGGACGGCAGGAGGTGGGGCCATGCCCGAACTGGTAGAGAGTCGAGACACTGCCCGAGATGGAGGTCGAGGGGCGGACGATACTGGGATTGAGCCTGAAATTAACAGTGATTTAAAGAAAAAAATTGAGAAAATCAATGCGATTCCACCTTTTAAAAAATATGCGTTGACGGGAGGCGTGCATTACGCGCCACACCCGAAAGAATGATTTTAGGTCGGTCTCTCTCTTTTCACGTGCTATTTCTCACTTTTCTAACCACTAAAAATAACTGCACCACTTTGCGCACCTCCCAGATTTTGACATTAACAATAAATCCTAATGCAAAAAAGAACACACCATTCATGGCTGCATGATGCTGAGCGATTTGACCGGTTGGTGGCCTTTGCCTGGCACTTGGCGATCGACCGCTTGAAGTCTTCGGACGGGACTGGGCTGCTGAAGGAGGTCTTGACATTCTCTGAAAATCTCAAAATTCTCAGGAATTCGAAAAATATGGAATAAACGTCGAATGAAGCTTATTTTTCGAGCTTTAAAACACAAGGAGTCGATGCCAAGTGTATGTGGTAACCATGACAACGAGATGAAAGCTTGTGATTGCGGGAAAATTCTCCTTCGAAAAGGAAAACCATGAAAATTAAAAGAAAGGCTAAAATTAGCATACATTTTTTCCAGATAAAAGATACAAAAATTAGTTTGCATTATCTTTGAATGATCTTCGTTTCGAATTAACAAGTCATTATCGATTACGATGCTTCCGGAGATGGCTGGTATTCTCTGTCTTTTCAAGGATGTGAGCTAATTATTGAAGGAGGATGAGATAATTGGGCCATTAGCTTCAAAGAATGAGCCAATATCCTAATTAAAAGAGTTAGACTAGTAATAATAATCGCCTTTAGTTGCGCGGCGTCATCCTGCCCGTGCTCTTCAACATCTGTCTCACGCTGTTCTCGTGGATCAAGGTAATCATGATAACGATTGTTGGGCCTCCTGTATTTGGGGACGGATGACAAACACGGACAACTATATTTATAGAGGTTTTTTTTTGTCAGATCATACTATTTTATAAAAAAAAAGCTCGCGAACCGCGTCAATTATGAGTTAAGTCGATTCATAATTCTAACTAGAGTTTTTTTTCTGATCTGATTTTACTCGATGATTCCAGGTTTACGAAATGAAGACGGACATGCGTATCGTGCCGGCCTACTACTTCGACACCAACAGCAGCCTCACTACCGGCTCGATGCTGCTCGATGGACTTGTAGGGAGTTTATCGTTTCTTTGACGTATTCATTAAGTAGCTAGTAATTATCTAAAAGATAGCCTGTTTAATTGTAAGGATACAAGCTTCCGACGAACCTGTAAGCAAATGACCATCTTCATTAGATCATTCCTAATGATATAGTGCAATTTAAAAGATCATAATTGAACAAATATGGATGCTTGATCATGACCACGATGTTCAGCTGAACGGTCTGACCTCGACCGTCCTGATCGCGACCGTCTCATTCGGAATGCTCGCGTTGGCGCTCTACGACTTTCGTCGTCTGGTGCAGTTCTGGCTCAGGTAGATTGCAACACCTTAGCAATGTTCATGAATCGAGCTCATTATCAAATCATAGAATGACAACGTTCAATTTATTCACAAAGTAATGAATGACAGTTTGTCATCTAACCAAACTATGACGGGATGATAAATTACGTCATTTTGGTGAAAATTATATATGAATCTGTTGCTTCAATTGTTTCAACGAAACATTTCAAAGTCTGTCATCTAGGCAACAATATAAGATGACAAAGTCTGTTGTCATAGCCTTGAATTCCAGCTTCACGTGCATCACGATTCTCTACGCGATGAGCGGCAGTTTCTTCTACGACGCGTTGCGCGCGTTCACCACGTTAAGTACCGAGATCTGCATCGCCGCTGCCTCAGCGCTCTGCTTCTTCTATGGGACTGTTGGGGTTTATGTAAGAAACGGCAATAATGAAAATTAGGGAAATTGAGTTTCTAGGCCTTTTTCTTCTCCGCACCTAACGGCCTTCACCAGTTCTACGTCTGCTGCAATTGCTCGTTCATTTCGCTGTTCTATCTGCGCTCCTTCCCCGGGGAAACGGCTTGGTTCGTTCTGGGATGTGTCGTGCTCTGGGGTAAGCAAATTTTCAAGATAAGAGCGATTCAAAGATTTCCTGATAGATTTTTCATTGAGCTAAGTGCATTTTAACGTGTAAAATTTCAGATGTCTTCGCCGTGCTCAACTTCTACGGTCCATTGCGCAAAGTCCAGGAGAAGGCGGGTGACTACAGTGCCAATGTGCTGCGTTTCCTGATGTTCTCCGACAATCGTGGGGAGGACCGAATGGGCGCTGCCGGCGACGAGCGAGAAGTGAAGATCATGCAGGATGGTAGCGAGATTGAGGAAGGTTCGTAGAAATTTTGTCACCATCTTCTTCAAAAGCTATGTCTTCAATCTCAATTTGTCAAACATTACACTCTTCATCTTCCATCTTACTCCTAACTTGTTGATTAAATTTTCATAATTTCTGTCAAACCAAGCTGACTTTTCCATTTCCAGACGAATCCTCGATGGACGACACGAACGACACTACCAGTTCGAGTTCGAACTCGTCGTTCGTCGACGATGAGGACACCGATTCCGTGGGCATCGAGGAGGAGGTCGAGGAAATCGAGCCGCAACTGGCGGAACAGCCACAGATACTTAAAATCTACTTTTAGTTTTACTGTCAAAGCGCGAAAAAGATGTTATTTGAGCATAAAGAGTGTATGCAGGCTCCGACAATCCTACGACGAAGTAGTGTGTTCAATGAAAAATGCTAGAGGCATGGTTAGAACAGTTCCTCAGCATGCACCAGCTCTCGATCACCTCTTTTTTTCGTGCCACTAATAAAAGCGACGAAATCTGATTACAGGCCAGATTCGCTGCTGGTGCAGATGCGTATGCAGACGGGGATGAACTCGACGACGACATCAGCACAGATGATGAGGCGATGGCGAGCATTGATGAAGAGTCGGATGGGAGTATTGAGGCTAGAAACTCGTTCGGCCTCTTATAAAAGCCGTACACTAGCAAAATAGGAATAAGGGTAGGAGCTCGGTAGATCAGGCTAACTTTTTCTAGAAATATTCTGCGCACATGCTGCTCATCATTTTGAGACCAACATATAGCCTATCTTTTCCTACCCTTTGTATACAGTCATATAGATTTGACGAGTTTACGGCGCCTGCAAGAAGCCATTTGTTCCTATTGATCCTGATATAGAGCATTTTTGCATATCAGAACCAAAATCAATACTGCAATGCATTCACTCTGCCGATCGACAAATCTACTTTGATGATTTCAGGAAGTCCTGGCCTGTGACGAACTCGAGCCCTCCGCGAACAAGCCAGACGAGGAAATGACGGTGGCTGATGCGTTGCAGGATTCCAGTATGCCCCATTAAATGCCAGCATTCTGATAACGATCGTCTTCAGCGATGCGTCTTGGCCTGGGCGACTTCGTCTTCTACAGTCTGCTCGTTGGCAAGGCCGCGACGAGCGGTAAATTTGTTGTTCTTCATTAAATTTAACTTACGGACTTTTTTGAAGGCAGTTCGCTCGCCACGCTCGCTTCGATCGTCGGTGTCCTGTACGGGCTCGTCATCACGCTCACTTCTTCGTCTTTCGGTAAACTCTTGTTACTTTTCAAAAATCATATTTTATCGAAATCGTGTATCGTTTGCAATCTAGAAATCGTATGACACCATGGCACGAGATATGCCGAAATAGGGCGAGCAAAGATGCCTTACTCTCTCATCATCAATCCTTTTGCTCGTGGCTCGTGTTAAGATGTCATGTGATTTCCAAATATTCAAATTGAGCCATTTTGTTATCGATTCGAAAGCAATTACTTGATTTTTCAGGCGAAGTGACGACGCCTGCGCTGCCTCTCTCCGTATTGTTTGGCGCGATGTTCCACTTCGTTACGCTGGTCATTGTCCGCGCCAACGAGTTCTACACAGAGCATGCCGTCAACATCACCTCGATCTTCGAACGCACCGAGCTGTGATCCAGTAAAGTCCATCGGGTAATTCGTTTTACGAAAAATCTCCCCCACGTAAAACCACCGATCTTTATCAAAAATACATGCCACGAATAAAACTCATTGTGGTTTTCTTCAACATCTTTGTAAAGATGGAGTTTATTATTGATTTTTTTATTCAAACCGCTTTATTTTCATCACCAAGATTATCTGCCTTCGATATTTACGCTTAAGCGTCATTTTTGAAGACGTCTTTCGAGTTTTCGATCGGCATTTTGGGCGGGATTTTCTTGTTCAAGAAGTAGGTCGCCACGGTGAAGACGATGTTGACGAGCATCGAGAGCGCGAAGAAACTGCGCACGATCCAGATATGAAGCTGAAAATTGGTTTTGATAAAGACGGGCTTCATGTATTTGTGATCATCGGACTTAGGGGCTAGGGGTGTAAGGAATTGCAAACAGCTAATGACAAATGCAGCTGATGACAAATACCGTGCTAGGAGTCAAGCTCGAGATTTGGTTTAATTATTATGGGTGGAGACAGACTTTTAGGCAAATCTCAAGTTCTAGAATATCCAAGTCTCGATTTTCCGGCTTATTCTGGTCATACCTGTCCTACGCCCGAGCATTCCTTGGGTACGAACGAAAACACTTCGATCAGAACCTCGCAACCGATCGCCAGAATGAATTGCTTGGAAGCGATGCTAAATTGTCGAATATATTGCAACTCAAGGGAAAATTTAAAGAAAACAACTAAATTAGGCTAAATTTGAAAACTCACACGACCACGATAATCTGCAAGAGCCTCGGCGACAGTTCCTCGGAAAGTCGATGCCAAATGATCAGCGGGATTTTCACACTCAGCGATGACCCGTAAAGACACACTGCGACGCCTATAAGGTGAAATTTCATCGCTCTTTTGGCTCGCTATAATTACCACCCTCTTGTAGTCACCACCCTTTCTTCTGAGAAATAGTATGGAGAAGAGAAAAAAGGTGGTAGCTACAAGGAGCCGTTTTTCTACAAACTCGACATTTTTTCAACATTTTTGTCCCTTTTAAAGTTACTTCGTACCTTCAGCATAAATAATGAAGTGTGAAAGCGTAGGGCAGTAACTTTTAACGAAGCCCCAGGAAACGATGAGCAAAATCGCCCCGATTGCGTGGATTACTGTGCTTATGATGTGGTACAGAAAGTATTTATCGTGGTTCGTCCTAAATTGTTTACGATTTGCAAAATAAGACATTGAAATGACAAGACTTATTTTTTCCTAAGTCAGACTCACCCTTCTCACTTATCCAATAGTTTCAAAGTCTTATCATTTCGAATTTTCAAAATTTCCTTTTTATTTATTCATTAAAATTTTTCCTATTTTTACCATTCTCTTTTAACGTCTTCCGCGGTATCATTGACTATATGCTCGATTTTTCGCTCTTCTTCGACATGAAATTTTTAACTTTAAAAAATAAACATTTTTGAACTAACCTGAACTTTTTTTATAAAAGAATAAAAAATTTCGATTTTTATAAAATAAAGAAAAATAAAAGAATTTTTTAAAACTGACCGGAATTTTCGGTATCATGTCAGTGGTTAGTAAATTCAGTGCTAATCTTCGTTAGTAGATAAACAGCCGCAGTCTAGTCGATCCTTATCAGAAAGTCAGTTATCGGCGCGCATTTGAGGAAATGAACGCGTAAATAAAACAACAAAAACTGCTCGGTTTGTGCCAGTCAAATTCGATTTTTGAGAATGCGAATTTGTTTATTTTTAATCGGTTAGTCATCATTGAGCATCCAAATCAATTTGATTTTCTTTCAAATGAAAAATGAAATAATTTAACGAACCCAGAAGAAAGCACAATTTAGGTCATCATGTTTCAATATGAAATGGAATTTTCTAAGGATAATAAACGCAAATTCAAAAACTTGGTATAGGTGTAACAGAAAAAAAAATGTTTATCTAAATCTAAAATAAATGAATTAACAAGAGTAAGTTAATAAAAATAATTTGACCACTGTTCATTAAGCATGTTAAAATATTGTTGGCCGTGACGTTCACTTTCTACGACCATATTGTTTCCAAATGTATTCTTCAAATTAATTCGGTTCGTATGTTGAGATTCTTTTGGTAGCACCGCCGATCGCAGCTAAATTCGTACTTATTATTATTATTTTTTTTTAAATTTATGTATTTTAGATAAGTAAAAGTGTTAAATAGAAATATAATAGAATAAAGTTTATAATTTATGAATTTTAACACTTTTTCCTACTATTTGTTACTAATCAGCTTAATACTCACTACTTTTATTAAGTGCTTTGCTCTCTCTTAGTCCAGCGAAATCCTTTAAAAATCGCTTCAAAAATCGAGTTTCTTGTTCTGGTTTTTATAACATTTTTTTTTGAAAATTTTCTGATAGGATTGTTGGAAATATTTTTTTAGAATATTTCAGTGAAAAATCATTTTAAAGTAATTTTAAAATAAAAAGTTATCCAAATTTTCTAAAATATTGACACCGGCAGGTCAAAGCATTGCGGTTAAAGGATAAAAGTTTACCTTATTGAATATCCTAAACGACTCTTTGACCCACATTTCACTAGAGTAATAAGTGATAAACGGTACGATAAATCCGTAGCTAAAATGACATATTTTTTCGGGAAAATTCGAGGAAACACTTACAAATGAGCGGAAAAGTCGAATAGAACCACGGATAAATTCTTGTACCCCGTTTTGATGTCAAAATTATCAGCAATCAAGCAAGAAACCGCTATGATATTACAAATAGAAATAGATATAACCGTTTTTAGGAAGACCTAAATAAATTCATATTTGAAAGAATAATCAGGTGTGTAAATGTTTAGACACGCATAATGAAACAGTATCTTCTGGAGAGTATGCCCTTTTCTTTCTATCAAAGATACATTTTTCGTTATACGTGCGCACGCGCGTGTCTAGACATTTAGTCTCGAGAATAATGAATTTTTGAACATTTACCCGACAAGACCGAATATTTTCCGAAATTTGAAATCTCTCAGCCAGAGTGTAAGGCCTAATTGATACTGCGCTTCGGCAACTCTCGAAATAATAACGGATATTCAGATGTAAAATGTAACTATTTAGCTAAAAATATTGATTTAAAAGTAACAACCAATGTAAAATTTTCTCACCAAAACAGCCAACGGATTGATAGTGAACACAAATCCAATGTGGTAAAGCGTGTTTTCAACGGAAATTATAAAATTAAATGGAGATAAAAAATTTGATGGTACCACAATGAAAAGTAACTCCAAAAGCGGCGCTAACGATAGTAATCAGGCAAATTATAGTGATGGAAATGTATCTTCTCTTGCTAGCTTCATAGTTACCCAAATAATAGGTTGCGAAAATTCGTTCGATCATAAATGCCGGTAGAATTAGAAATGCTAAAAATTTATAAATTATTAAAAATAAAAAAATACTTACAAATAAAACTCATCGAAGTTCGTAAAACTGATAAAGTAATGAATAAAATATCGAAGGGGTCAAAATCTGCAAAGAAAAAGCTGAATAATTTTTTAGGAAACTTTGATCTTAAACGAAAAACGTTGATACGCAACAGAATATTTCACCTGTTGCATCAGTTTTCGTGCCATTTTATATCTATATCCAATTCAACCAATGAAAACTAAGAAAGATCTACATCCAGAAACTTGTTGGAAATATCAATAAATTTGTTTTATACAAGCTATTCAATATAAATACGAATTATAATCTTTTCAGGCTCTTATTTGTAATGAGGTTAAATAAGTCAAGAGAAACACCTACCATCCACAAAATTAGCGAATAAAAGCATCCGTTGCGTGAACCAAACCACGATATGACAAGCGTATTGAGAATAGTAAAATGTATTGATAATTCGAAAATTCAGATGATACTGATGCACCGTATGGCTCAAATACGCCATAAATACGATGTAGAAAAATCTAAAATTTCAATTGGAATCTCATCTTTGTCAAATTGAAACTTTACTGACTCAAAAAATATCCAAATCGTATCGAATATCAGTATCGCTTCATAGATTCCCCACGTACCAGAGATGATAGAATCCGTCCTGTTGAAGTAGTTTATCGTGTGCATTTTAATTTTAATCACTACAAATATCTGAAAAATCGTAATATTCGAAAGAAAATGAAGTAAATAAAGTCGGTTCTTTCAAAAATGTCAAAACGATTTTAAATTTAGAGCACGAATAAAATATTACGCATTTCTCAAAACTAATGCCAATTTTTCTTTTAAAAAGACGAGCAGATGAATTTGTATAAATAATAGGGGAAAGAGTAAAGAATTAATGAAAACAACAACCTTTGCAATGCAAGACTAAATATCATTAACTGCTATAGTTCAGAGTGTTGCGCATAATTAGCTAGTATTATTCTAACAAAAGATCACTCTTAATCTGCTTATGTTTAATATTAAATGAAACGTTAGTCGATGGAATTAGTTAGGTAAAAATAGACCTACTATTCGTTAGACCTAGGGAGCACTTTCGTTGGACGAAGAAAATGTGGGGAGTAGATCGCAAGAGCGAAATCAGTTATGATACCAGGTCGCACTGGCAAAAATTGTACTAATTACAGACTAAGGAGAAATTTGTTAAGAAAATATACTGGGGGCAGGTCGCAAAGGATTTCTGGCGATCGTCCCTCCCTAGGTTTGCTACTCATTAAGAATCTGAGCCTTTAATGCATCAGTGCACAGAATTACAATGTGACTAATTGGGTAAGAGCATAAACTTGTTTGTTTAAATTTAAAAATTACTTAAACTGGTAAATGCGGATCTCTGCTCATCATCTTTCGACAAATCAGATTTAAGAATAAAGGAGAAAAGGTTTATATAAATTTAAAAACTACTTAAACAATGATAAACGAAAATCTGTTCATCGTTTTTCGCCAAATTAAGTTTAAACGTAAGAATAAGGTCTGTGTTAAACTCATGATCGTTTAATAAGGTGTAGGTCATGTCTCAACGGACTAAATTAGCTCGTCTAGGGAATACGAAATGAATTAACATTTTACCCAATAAATAGACACATACTTTTGTTATTTAATGGCGAAAACTACAAATACGGTCATTTGTACTGGCCTTTCAGAGGATAAGATACGTTAACGTCAATGTTAATCAGAAAAGTAGGGATAAATCGGGAATTAGGAAAATCTTGAGTATTAGAAACTTGAATTAACATAGATTTATGCGTTTTTACTATTACTAAAATTTTAATAATGTCATGAAAGGAGCAAAAATAGATGGATTCTTTAGGATAAATCTTTAAAAATCCTAAAAAGCAACACAAGTTTAAAAATCATTCTAAGATATAAATTTAAAGATTATGATAGATTTAAAAATACCAAGACTTTCTATCTTACAACTCAAAAGACCAATCCCAACATAGGAAACTTAGGGAATAAGGTTTTGCTAAAAATGGAAGGAAAGAAGAAAATAGGCGATATTGATGATGAGAGAATTGTCCATCATTCAGCATGAGCAGAATTGAGTCTGAGTATTTGCAGGCATGAAGTCAAGAGAGTCACACGCATTTTCAATTCCAATGCATCAAAGAGCTCACGAAAAACGTTGTTATTTCAAGTCGCGGAAAACAGAGGGCCGAGTAAAACACGCTAGTCTGGGACCAACTTTCCTGGACCTGAGAATAGACTTTTTCAGAAAAGGATCAGCTTTTCTGTACTTGAAAAGATTTTACGTGAAATTTTTGTTCATTTTAAAGAGTATCATTTTCAGTTGATTTTTTAAAACGTATTTTTCACTAATTCGAAGTCAAACCAAAATTCGTTACAATCTGAACAAGGCCTATATTTTCATTGTTCGTCTTTAATTTCTAATCAATTAGTACCTTATTGTTCACTTTCATATTGTCTTGTCCTTGTATGTAAACAAATATTTCAATGAATGAATGTACGAACAGTTTGGAATTCTAGGCCAATAATACCAGTTCAGTCTGCCTATCCTCAGCCAATACTGTCAAACAAAGTCGTCGAAAGTCAAAACAAGTCTTTCGTCTAGCTGTGCAGAGGTCACAACAACCACCAATACAATTCGCGTGTAGATAGAGAATTTGGCTTGCGATAATTTCTTTATCACTGCCTTATCTCCATCGTTCAACTGTTATAAAAGGTCGAGGAGAAGTCGTGGAAGTTATTCATTTTCCTCGATGTTTTTGTGAATTTTGTTGAATGTCTTGTTATGCGTTGATGTAGCTTCAGAAATCGTAAAAGATCACCTTTTCACCATACACATACTTCGAAAATTCAATATTTCCGAATCTACATTCTTATTCTTCATTTCTTACGCTATCTTATTATATACAGTTTTGTTCACTCAATAAGAAAATTGTAATGATTAAACTAAAAACTATCCAATGTTTCTCAAGATGATGGAAAATGGTCATTAAATGACTGAGTTTTAGTGATTGAACCAAATCTGCATTAATCTGGAAAAGATGATGGACGAAATCGACATGCGCATCCGCGCGTACCGCATCGTCCTGTCGACGGCTGTCGTGTTCTCCGTCATCTCGATCGTGTCCATCTTCGTCACTCTGCCGATGGTCTACAACTTCGTCCACAACGTCAAGCGACAAGTCCACGGCGATGTCAACTTCTGCAAGGTCGGACTTCAATTTCAATCACAGATATTCAAGTCGGTTCAAAGTTTGTCTGCATTATGCTTCCGAAGTTGAATGTATTAGAAGCAGAGCTTCAGCAAGACTGGGTGACTTGTTTCAATCCAAGTTATGGAGCTTGACTTGAAGGCATAAATCGCCATTTTATTCAATTTCGAGAACTGGTTGAGATTCTGTTACCAAAATTATTTGGACGTCAAATATCATCATATCTCGCAACGCTATAACTCAAAATTCCCACTTCCAGGGCTCCGCCAGAGACATCTGGTCCGAGGTGCACTCGCTGAAGGACGTCAACCCTGTCCACAACAGAACCATCCGTGATGCCTACAACCAGGTACGTCTTTATCAGGCAATTACTATACGACGATGGGATGACGAGACACCTATAGTTAGAGATAGGGGAGGGAAGGAAAGTAGGGCGAAACGGTGTGGGGAAAGATAGGTCTCGCCATCTCGTCAAATAGCAGTTGCTCTTTATCAGTATCTCCTCAAACCAAAAAAGGAAAGCTGATTTGAATGGGATTTCCAGGGCGGAGGCTCGGCCTTCTCTCACGGCGGATCGAGCCAGAGCTACAACGCCGGTGGCGGCTCTCATGGATCCTCTGGAGGAGGGTGCTCAGGATGCTGCAGACCAGGTCCGGAGATTCATTGTTGATTTAGCTTCGGGACAGGGCTGTAAATGTGCTAGACACGCGCGTGTGCACGCATAACGAGATAGTGCGTACTTTCGAGGGAGAGAAAAGAGCATCCTCTCCCTATGATCTCTCGAAAAGATACACTATCTGTCTCGTTATGCGTGTCTAAATATTTATGGCCTTGTTTCGGATGTTAAAAATAAAAATCAACGTTAATTTTTACTTCGGAAGCTAAATTGAACATATGAATGCGACGATTTCAGGACCACCAGGACGTTAGTTTCTTTTTCGCTTGAATGAAAGTTAATTAATGATTACTTTTTAGCCGCTGGAGCACCAGGGTTCGTCGACCGTCATTTGCTCATCCTAGCATTTGAGTATAATTTTGATGATAAATTTCAGAAAACCCGGTACGCGATATTCATACTCAATTTCTATCGAAATTGTATAAATTGACTATGATTATCTCTGTTCGACGTTTAAGGGCGACCCGGAAAACCTGTAGGGCGACTTGAATTAAGTTGAAACTTGAACATTAAAATTTTAGGGCGCGCCTGGAGCACCGGTTTGAAAATTTCATTTCGAGTAATAGCCAAAAAAATATCGGAGAAAAAATTTAAGGGAGCCCCAGGAAAAGGAGGCTCCCCTCCATGCACCCCGCTGACGCCACCACCATGCAAACCCTGCCCACCTGGACCTCCGTAAGTTTTTTTTTGTTCATCTACCAAATCCAAAATCTACCCAGAATCTAATTTCAGCGGACCACCCGGAGTAAGGTTTTCTTTAGTTTAAAATGGCTTGTGTCGAAAAGTTACCACCATTTTCTAAAAGGAAATGGCATTAGAGGGGCACCATAATCAAAAGCGCGTACCCTTTCGAAGACGCCATTTAAAGCTAGTGATTATCGAGTTAATCATCGTGATTCCAGCCAGCCGGAGCTCCGGGCGACAACGGACAAGGTTTTTCTTCAAACAAAAATCCAGAATCAAGACAAATTTCAGATGGTGCCCCAGGAAATGGAGCTGGACCAGGAGGCCCAGGCCCCGAGGGCCCTCCGTAAGTCCTCAATTTTTTTAAAACCAAATTTAAAACAAAAAATCGTTCAGAGGCCCACCAGGTACCGCCAATAATGTTTAATCTAGCCCTGGTTTTCATGCTAAATCTGGAATTTTATGCAAAAATACTAGACTTGGCAAACAAAATCAGGGTTAAATTGACCGGATCTGATTATAGGACCTGCTGGAAACCCCGTAAGTCGACTTTTTCATTGGATTTCGATCAGTGAAAAGTGATATGTTTGCAGGGAAGCAGAGGACCACCCGTATAATTTGATAAAAAGTTTAAATTAGCATAACGCTATAAGTTTAGGGACCCGCTGGTATTTGATTGTACCTAAATTTAGGACTTGAAAATTAACAAACAGGTCAACCCGGTCAATCTCAGCAGGGAGACGCTCCACAGCCAGGTCTTGTGTGTTATGTCAGAATTTTTTAGTGGCTTTAAAGGCTTTCATTTTCAAACACACGTTTGATTCCACTTTTGATTAATTCTGATATAATTCACTTCCGTCTACACCGAACTGACCTGGATTGATTTCAGGACCATCTGGACGTAAGTTTCTAAAAATTTCCCTGAAAACAATTTTTAACGCATAATTTTAGCACCTGGACCCCCTGGTCCGAAAGGAGTCAGTTTTATTCAGCCAAAAAACATCCAAATTTCTATCGACGACATTTTAGCCCCCAGGTCAACCTGGAAGCAGCTCGGGAGGAGGCGCTGGTCCAAAGGGTAAATTATTTCGAATTAAAATTCTTTGAGCTAAATTCCAACATTTAGGACCCCCTGGTACGCGCTTCATAATCGATTTAACGCTATTGTTAACGCTAGCTCAAAAGTTAAAAACGATAAATTTGAACTCGAGAGACAGACGCGTTAAAACAAAATGTGTTAAGTCAATTATAAATGGCATATTTTAAGGACCCCCTGGACGTGAGTTTTAAAAAGTAAATCGAAAAAAGTGATTTTGTGTATTTTCAGCACCCGGCCCAGATGGGTAAAATTTACTCGATTTTGCTTTATAAATTATAAAAGTCTGAATGAGCATTTTCAGAAATCCGGTACGCTGCCTTTATAATGGATTCTGATCGGTAAAGTAATAATATATCCATTTTAGGGCGCCCCAGGAGTATGTTTTATCCTCTTTTGTCGTAATTTAATTATTGCCCTAATCCAATTTATAGAACCCTGGAGCAAGCGGTGGGGCAGGAGAGAAGGTGCGCGATTTCTCATCTATGTTCCTAGACTTATAACTTTAATTTTTTTTTTCTAAAATTAGGCTTTTACAAATTTTAATCTTCCCTTTCAAAACTTCGAAGCATATTTCTATTCTTTTGTAAAAGATCTTCGATTTATTACTGAAAGATTTTCTTAACGAACATTCTCTATAGTTCGAATTATTTATATAACGGGTCATTTATTCATTATTGGGGATCTTATATTTTTGATAGTTTTATATTTCGAATTTTAGGGAATCTGCCCCAAGTACTGCGCCATCGACGGTGGTGTGTTCTTCGAGGATGGAACCAGACGATAAAATCGTCGAAATTTTTCGAATTTTTCAAAATTTTCGAAATTTCCAAGAGAACCTCGAAAATAAAGTTTTTTCTCCAAAAGTCTTATTGCAACTTTTCAAACAAATGAAAAGTAATGAATTGTGATCTGAGTTTCATGCTTGGATAATTGGATTTGCGATTTCTAAATATAGGAGTAGATTAAGTTTGAGGGATCACAAACCAACCATAAAATGACGCACAAAGATGAAATATTTGCAAATAATATGTGAAGAATTTGGGCTGGAGGCGATTTGTGCCAAAATTCACGAAGGGAAGCTTCTACAATTTTGGTACAAATCGCCCCTTCGATCCGGAAAATTTGAAGATAGAAAATGTCACAACAAATAGATTGGAAATTATGTGGTTCAGATGTTGTCTGAAAGTAGAATTCATGTTAAGTCTGAATATAATAGGTATGTCGATCTAAAAACTGAAGAAGTAACACTAATGAATAGAGAAAATAAGATAAAGTAACAAGTTAAATCTATACGGGGAAGTAACTCTACCTAAAAATTTCAGGAATCGATAGAATTATACTCGACGAAAATGCTGAATCGTAGCAGGAGGCGTATGAGAAATAATGTCCAAATTTCTTTCAATTCAAAACAAATTCAAGCGTGAAATCTAGCGCTGAGCAATTTCGATAAAGTGCGAAAAAACTCGGTGTGGATAAAATGTGTCCATCATTTAGATTAGGGTAAATATGAACGGATAATTAATCGAGGTAAGGAAAAAAAGTTTAAGTTTGGAAATGAATATCCCGACTAGACTGAATGAGGAGTTTTAACCCTACGAAAGTTATTTGTTTATGCAAATTACTTGGAAAGCTCTATGAATAAAATAAACCCGAATGATCTAAAATAGGGGCAAAATGGGGTTATCGCGAAGATTTATAGAAAATCAGAAATGAATTCCTAGAAACAAACTGGCATTAATTGGAAATTGGTCTTAAGGAAGGAGTGAGTAAGAAGGGGAAAATCTAGGAAAACGCAGATAGATTTATAAATGCATCATTCGAAACTAATTATTTTTGATGCCGAAGTCTGAGAGGTCGAAAATAAGGAGAGAAAGAAGCGATTTTAGGCTAGCCTCGTTCCTTTTCGCGTGCTATTTCTCGATTTTCTAACCACTAAAAATAACTATGCACCACTTTGTACACCTCCCAGATTTGGGCATCAGCAATATTATGATTCTGAAAAAATCTAACGGAATGACGAATTGAGAGTTGGCACGATTATCAAGACTTCTTTTAGAAATGGGGAAGTAAAATTATGAGAATTTCTGAAAGAATAATTTATAATAATTAATAATAATTATTCCTAAATGTCAGGCTACATATCGAATAGAATGCCTTAAACAAGTTTAGATCCTTCTTTAAATAACCATTACATATGCAATTTAAGTGCGGGGTTTTGGGAGTTAAGAATGTAAAGTACAGACTACAAAATGAGTCAGAGACCAACAAATTCGATTATGTTTGTAAAGAAACTGCCAGCTCACGTAAATTTTTCGATGTTTGAATGCAAATTATCCGAAAATTTGGAATAAAGAATGTAGTTAGAAAAATGTTAAACATCTTTTTTCTTGCAAGTTTTAAATAAATTAAAGGGATAGTATATGAAACTAAAAATAATCTGATAATTAGCTTCCATTGAATAGCTTCTGTCCAATAGACAGGTTTCCGTTGAACAAAAATCTAACAAATGGCTATTTCGGCCCCTAAGAAACCTAACTTTTATCCCCCGAACCCCAAACTTTAGAATGAAGCTTCTTATCGAAAATGTACAGAAAACGGTCCCAGGGAGGACGATCGTCAAAGCGCTCACGAATTTGATGCAACATTCGTCACTTCCCTTTGCGACCTACCCCCCGCATATTTTCTTCGTCTGACGAAAGTCCTTCCTAGGATTGATTCTTATTCAGTGAAGTCCAGCTTTACATCGCTCTAATAGGGGATTTTTTGCTGGTTTTGTAAGTTTCTTTCAATTTATCAAAGATAAAACTTTTATTCTCAAATTTATCTAAATCTATAAGAAATGATTGAGAGGGATGAGTTTGCATAAAATAGCCATTCGCAGCGGACCCAATCGAGGTACCACTAGACCACCGTACTACATTTGTATAATCTTCCCAATATTTGTCTTACTGATTAATATAAGCTCGCTTTATAACATACGAAGAAGCCGTTGATAAGCATTGATTGAATTCGAAGTCAACCAAATTCAGTTGAAATGAGTGATAGGTCTATGCCAACTTCTACAAATCCTATTTCCAAGCCCGTAAGTTGAAGTTCAAATTAACTTTTCTGTAATTAATTATTTTTAAACGATGCCATTTATCAGAAACTTTTAGCAACTACCGCCATTTGTTGAAATGTTGGACGTTTCACAAAAGAATCTCATCATAGGCCTATGGAATGTGGATTATTTGTCTATTTCCGATAAAATTGCCAGTATCGATTTGATTTCGAAAGACATGCCTAAAGAAGCACGAGTGGAGTATAGAACATGGCGTTTTCTAATGGACCGATCGAAGGTAAACCAAGCAGTATTCTTATCAATAAGAGATGCCAACGGAATTTTAGATGCCAGATTTCTACGATTCTCAGAGTGATCATATTAAGGAAATGATCACTGCAATGTTTGAGAAATATACCGATTTAGGTTATTCAATTATCCGAGAAACATAGCTTATTTACTATTTTAGAAGAATTTGCCCAGAGAATAAATAGCATAAAGCCAGTGTTGAATAACCCAGATGCTTTTGACAAATGGATGAAGAATGAAGAAATCGAATTCAAGGTACCTCCAACTCAGGAAGCTATGAAAGAGACATCACTATCTAAAGTGGTAAGTTATTATGTACGGTTGATTACGGATTCCGATGCCCTTTATCGTTTTCGAAATGGATAATCCCATCGAAAGTTGTGATGTCGAGAAGACGTCTTCCGTATTTCCAATTTTGCTAACATTTTTTTCGTCAATTGAATTCGCGATCATGATTTGCATACATTCAAACGACTGAAAAATGTTCAAGATCGTTATTTATCGTTCATTAGAGAAAAGGAGCGGCAAGGATAACTAAAGAAATAACAGTAATGAGTGAAAATGGGTTCATTTCATGTTTCAATGTCAAAATAATGTATCCAAATTTCCATTTTACAACGGGAAAATAAAATCGGTGGGACAGGGTCTTTTCATGCATGATTTCTGTTTAAAAATTATCGCAAGACTTCAATCCATCATAAACTGTTGGGGGGTTTGATGAGGGTGATCCAAAATGTTGTTTCTTTTGCATTTTGAAAATAAATAATTCATTACTAAAACGAAAGTGATAATTCAGGAAAGAATTGAAATCCCATTGATTAACAATACAATCAATGAATTATCCCGAATTATCAATAATTTGCAAATTGCTGGAGGCAATTCGTTCAATAATTCGCATAAAATTTTGTTTTACTGTAAGAAATAAAAATAAATTTAACGGAATAAAATATTCAATAACTTATTATAATTTAGATTCATATTCAAATAATGATGAAGATGAAGGAAGAATATGCTTGTTCAATTCATATACCTGCTCAGTCGAAGAGATTACAAAATTGTGGTTTTGGTATCTGCCATATGAAGTAACAACTACACAGAATAAAGTAAATTCTTATGTTCGTTATTTTGAATAATTTCTTAAAATTCAGATTTTCGGAATTGACAACATGTATAAATCATTTGAAATATATGACTTGAATACTCGACACGTTTCAAGAGGTCTTATCAACAAATCCATAAATGATTAATTCAAATAGTTTTACAGGTCCAGATCCTCCTGAATGGCGTCAATGTGCATCTGTGGCTTATTTCAAAGACAAACTGTATTATTTGAGTGGAAATACGTATCATGTGGATGTAAGAAGATCGAATGAAAGTCCATGAAATGATTTATTCAGATTTTAATAGATGGAAAATGGCAGACAGGACCTACATTTACATCTTCTCTTCCAATTGTATTTGGTGAAACAATAACATGCGATGGAATTTTATACGGTCACATTATAGTATTTTCATCATTGTAATTATGGATATTCAGTTATTGATGCACTTCATAGTAAAGTGATATATCGATTATCAGACGATGAACGGGAATGGATTGAGGTCGGAGAACTTCCAGAAAGACGACGTTTTTTCGAAGTTGCATCGCTAAATGGAAAAATATATATAACTGGAGGACAGAAGTCGTTAATTTTGTATGATAAATAATGTACCATTCTATATTTAGTAATAATGGTGTATTAAAATCCTGTCTGTGTTTCGACCCCTCAGCTCCAGTTGACAGTCGAATTTCTCGAATCGCTCATATGAATTATGAAAGGCACAGTCATTCTCTTGTTGCTACGAACAGAAAATTGTATGCAATCGGAGGGTGAGCTGAGATTTTGCATATCTTTATACGAAATATTTGTTAATTTAGATTTCAAAAATCTTTTTGCAACAATTTTTGCAATTCAATCGAGGAATACGATCCACAAACGAAGCGATGGCGAGTAGTCGGAAAATTGACATAAAATAAAGCCTGATTATAATAATCTCAGATTTCATATAGAAGTTTTATTCAATAAAATATGAAATAATAATTTAATTTCAATGCACATGATACAGACAACTCTCGAAGACATTCAATAAAGACACTGAAAAATTGCAACTGAAATAAATATTTCTTTAAATATATTTTATTTCAAAACAAAACTAGGGAGCACTTTTGTCAAGCGGAAATAAACTATAGGGGGTAGGTCGCAAGGGATCTCTGACGGTAGTCCTCCCTAGGACTGTTTTTGCTGAAATAACGCAATACAACGCTATTTGGCATTTGTTTCATGGCCTTTTGCGCTCAAATTGCAGAATGAGCGTGACCTATCATTTTGGGAATAATAAAAACCCATAGAAACTTCCGAATGTTCCAGAAACAAGCAAAACAATTCAAACAAACGTCCTTACAAAGCCGTTCTCCCTTTGAAATAGCCTTTGCTCTGTTATGTGTAAAGGGAGGGCACGCTCTTCGCTTGACGAAAATTCATTCACAAGAAGGGGTTTTCGGATTATCGTTTTCAGAAATTCATCTTTGGTTACACTGATCCGTTTTTCATGCGGCTTTTTGCTATAACCCTGTCTAGCTCTACAGAATCCTAGAAAAATACTTCCATGACTTTGTCTTCACATCGGGAATATCACTTGCGTTCTCTACATATCAAAATCTTTAAATTTGATCTTTGCTGTCGTGAAATCAAAATTACGAAATGTGCTCATTGAGCGACAACGATTTAATGAGGCTTTGATTTTACTGAATTCAGCAATCTGAACTTTCAAATGCAGGTGATAATACTTTGCAGGTATTAATATTTGAGTAGATTAAGATCAGAGGCATTTAAATTTCGTTAAAGTCATCATTACTGCATATTTTATTTGACTTGACATTAAAACGATTACTTAAAATAGGCACCATTAGTCGAGAAAATTCCATCTGTCGATCTGCAAAATGTATGAACTTTATATTTTACCTATCTTTCTCCAATTAAGTGGTCCTTTTTTGTGTATAAATGACAAATTTGAAAAAAAAATCATCTGTCATTTGAATTCCATCGACTATAAAAGATCGGTGAGCCGACTCTTTTGAATTATGAAATTCAAGTTATGCTCGTATCAGGTTAATTTTATTTAGAAAAGTCATAATTTAACCTATCAAACCAATTTTTCAAGATCCTAATTTTTAAGATATATTTGATCTAAACCTACATTCATTTCAGAAAATTTCTTGTTGTGCGAAATAGTTATTGGTTCTGGTAATCTTCTTATATCGATTTATAGCAAATAGTGTCAATATGGAAGCTTTTAATAAAGGTGATTATATTATTAAAATTTCAAAACTGTTCATGATTTTACTAAAAAATTATGGGGTCCTGAAAATGCCGCAACATAATTTTTGGAAGGATGCGTAACGTTATCCACCAAAGTATAGAAGAAGCAGGAATAAGTAGATTCAGTGTATTTGCAACATACGAGACCATTTCAAAATGGATACTCAAGGTTTTGTTATCAATTTAATCTTTCATTCATATGCAACATTAGATATTCATTCATTCATCCCTTCCATGACCTATCCTGTATAATAGTTTCCTATATAGCCTTACTCTGCATCGATATATTTCCAAACTGCCTACCCTTACCCTATCTCTATCCCTACCTTTACTCTATCTCTTACCTAATATTTTTAATGTTTTGTGGATAACACTACGCACCTTTCTAAATCATGTTACAACAGTTCCAAGAAAGCGTTGCGCCATTTTCATGTTGCGACGCTGTGTCATCGTGACAATTCCAAATCGTCAAAATTGCAAAGTCTAATAAAACGTTTCAGCTAGTGATGGATATAGGCAATTAGCAGAAGTTACTCTTGTCCTATTTTTATTATATTTCTGTTTTGGAATACCTGCTCTAATACTACAAATTTTAATGGCATATTCCTTTCGCATTACTGATGAAAAACAAGAGGCAAGTCGTTTTATTTTTGTAGTAGAATTTGTTTATGGCAATCAGTAACTATTAAATTGACATTGACCATTAATTTAAAATTATTTAATCTAGAGTAAATTTTTTTATCGATGATAAAATTATAGTCTTTAATTTCTGCAATATTTTCCTAGCAATACTTGCCATCAAAATGTGAGGTGCTGGGAATGTTATCAAAAATCGTTTTGACACATGTACCTATTTAAAATAGCTATTCACGCCGTTATCCTCTTTCCAAAAGAGAGACACTTGCCTAGAAGAGAGAAAAAGATTTTGCGCTCTGGCTTTATTCGTCGCTTGGCGAGTCCAAATTCGCGATTTATTTTCGTCCGTTTGTTCGATTTTTTCGTTTTAATTGCCTAATTACTTATTTTTTCGTGATTAGCTAACTAATTATCGGTAATTTCAGAAGGTCTCGCTCACTGCCACTCGTAAGAACGCTTCACAGCCGCCGCAGACCTGCCCCAACCTGGAAAATCAGATAAT
>LIAE01008849.1:0-120064 GCA_002287525.1 Diploscapter pachys | reverse complement strand
ATCCGTAGTTACCCTATATACCCGTATTGTGTTTACAAATTTAATGTGAGTTAACGTCGAAATTTTCTATGAAATCTTGTAGGGCTCTTCAAGTTGATCAACTTTTGTTCCAGAACTTATTCTAGAATATGCACACACAGAGAGATATGATTTTTTGAAAATAATGTATAAAAAGGCATTATGTTGAATTTGACCGTCACATTTCAAAAAATTCTGGAGCTCAAACGGTAATGAATCCGAGGTCGGTCCTGGAACGAAAGTTATTCACCATGTTCATCTACACAACATACTGAAAGGAAGAATTTTTCCAACATCATTTACGCGTAAACACAGTACGGGTATATAGGGTAACTTAGGCTAATTTTTTTCCGCCAAAATTAATTTCTAAAAATTTCCTTGTTATTTTTACTTTATCCTTCTACTCAAGATCTACAAAATAAAAAAAGAATCATGAAATTTGGTTCAGAAATAAGAAAGTTATGGGGGGTCAAAGTTGACACTATGCTAGAATCATCCTAGTTTTACGCGTTCAAACGCATTTTTCGTGGTTTCGACTACCCTCTTTTTTGAGAATTTTTGCATATTCAGATGCAGAATTGAATTCTCTACAAAATAAGCCAATTTTCAGCTTGGGTATCGGACTCTAATTTGGGTAAAAAATTGAAAAACTGCAGTCGACCAGGGTCGAATTTTCGGAAATTAATTTTTTGGAGGAAAACTGTTGACCCTAGCAAGTGGTCATAGTTACATTATTTGTAGGGTTTTTCGTGGGCTATCCAATGTTGAAAACCCTATTCGATTTGGTCTACAAGTAAGAAAGTTATGAATGTTTTCCTGAGGTCAGGTCAGTCAAAACTTCAAGCTACCGTAATCCTGCATACGATAATTTTTATGAAAAACGGATGGCATCACGAGAATCAGCATGAAAAACTGAACAATATATGTGAAAACCAGCCAAATCTAAGAACCCTTGGAAACACCGACTTTGGTCTTTACTGACATTCACTCTTAATTTAAATTGGCGTCGTATGATTGTAGGTCTACTTATTGCACAAACATTTATTGGATGGAATTAGGTAGTGGTTGACCAGCTACCCCAATATTGCCAACAATATCAGGGCTTATAAAGGACGGTTTAGTCATTCGTCGAGGGTCTTTACAAGGAAATTAGATTATTAATTTACTCAGATGATCAGTCGGAATAATTAAAAGAAATGACGAGATTCCTTGAAATGAGAGAATTCATGATAATAGAATATGATGAAACTCCTATGAAAAAATCAACTCTATCATTCCTAGGAAAATAAAGAAAGACATTGCAGGAGTGGAATTCGTGTCCGAAGTCGAACCGTCTGGCAACGCGGGCTACTCGTTCGGTTTCTCCTCGGAGCCGCCCAAGGACCCGCCCATGGCCTCGTTCAACCAACCTTCCACAGTCCAGGCTGCATCCACTCAGCAAAAGATCTCCGCCACTGGACAGGCGCCTGCTCCTCCCCTCTCCCCTGTGGGCACGCAGTCTCAGGTCGGTCAGCCACAGCAGTCGGCAGCGGACTCGCTCTTCGGCACAGCAAACAGGAAGCAGAACAAGTTGGATGTAAGAATGAAGCATATAGCAATTTTCATCTTCAGAAAAATTATTTTTAAAAAATCAGAAGGTTGAAAATAATTCAATAATCCTACTTTCTTGGTTGAATTAAAACCCTCAAGTTGTGTATGGAAAACGCTATTTGCAGGATCGCTCGGGTCTGTCGAACGGCGACTATTCGGGTGGGTTGAAGAGTGGCAGCGGCAACACGAGTGTGACGGGTGTGAGTGGAGTGTCTTCTGCACCTGCACCGGCCAACACAGCCTCGTCCCTGCCTGTCCATTCTAACTCGACTCCATTCGGAGGCAGCAGCTCCCAGCAACAGCAACAGAGTAGCGCAGCTCAGCAGCAGACGGGCAATGGCGGCAGCCACGCCCACCGACTCGACTTCACCACCCACTCCTCTGTCTCGTATGCACCACAGCCGCCTGCACAGCAGGAGAGAAGTACGACATTTCTTTGGCTTTGTTTTTTTTTGTTAATTTTTGCAGTAAATTGCAACAACGACATTTTCTATAGGAAAGTGAAAAATTGTAATTGTTTCAGTGTCGTCGAAGCCCTCTGCCATCCAGCAGCAGCAGCAGCCCTTGCAGCAATCGACCAACACCCTGCAACAGGCACAACAGCAGCAGCAGCAGCAACAACAACAGCAACAGCAGTCCTCTGCCCCGCAGCCCACTATGTTCCCCCCGCCCTTTACTTCCATTCCTGCCTATCCCTACATGTTCTCCCCGGTCACCGGCGGCATCAGGGACCCTTCCAATCCAGACCCGTACACCACTGCGATGCTCGCTGGGTACCCCTTCTCCTCCATCGGCATGGATCTCGTGAACAACTTTGTCAACCCGACAACTAATACTCAGGTAAAGTGAAGTAGAAAATTCAATGCGACATGGAAAAATCTCATTGTGACAATTTGAGCGAAAAAGCATGTCCTTTTTTTTTCAAAGAAGATGAAATTTATTAAAATATTTTCAGCCTCAACAGCAGCAGCACGCTGGCGGAGCACCACACAGGAACGACAGCGGCCCACATCTGATGGACATGAACAAGTACGGCACGACGGCAGGATTGGGAACGGGCAGGGAGCAGCACCAGCAGAGCGGCAGCAGCGGAGTTGCACCGCCTCCAGGATTCGGCAACAGCTACATGCAGGTACATTCGACCAAATGGAGGAAATGAAGATCATTCTCTGTTATTCACTGTATTTTGAAGAGAGAACGATTTGGTTTGAATTGCCACAACACAATGATTGTATCTCTTCAGCACAACATCGGATCTCTGTTCATGCCGACGCATCCCTCGGCCTACTCGGCTCCGTTCCCAGGCCTGAACATGATGTCCGTCATGCCCCCCGCGGCTGCTGGCAGACAGATGTACGGCACGAACAATGTGATGGGCGCGTTTGCGGGCATCGGAGGGGATGATGACAGAAACAAGGGCGCCTACGACAAGAACAAACAGCAGGCTCAGGTAAGTGGAAAACTAAATCCCAAAGGGGGAAACTACTTTTGACTATGCAAAATTTCCCTTTTCCCATCGCCTAAGATATAACTCGTTTTAAAAGGAAGAAATAGCATTGTCGATGTGATTATGCAAAAGAGTTAAAATGGTTGAAAATGTAAATTACAGGCGACTCCGCCCCCGTACAACACGGGTCTCTACAACAAGAAGCCTCCCCAACCAAGCCCCTATCAGTGGCAGTGAGCTGTCGATGCAGATGCGGTCAAACAACAGCGCGATTGAGACCTGACTCCACTCCACACTCTTTCCCTCTCGAATCCAGCCAAACGACGATCGCAAGTGTGACAACTTCAAAACCACAAATCCCTCATGTGAGAATTGCCCTTCTTCCTCCATTTCTGAAATTTTCATTTCTCCGGTGCAAACTTGTGCATACCAATTCTCTGATTTGTGCTTTGTTTTGAATTGTCTTCATTTTCATTCCGTCTCGTGGCTGCACTTCGCTGGGAAACATTGTCGAGCGTTTGTTTGGTATCTCTTGCCTTTTACATCCATTCAAACTTGGCTTCATTTCCTCCCCTTTTTGATTTGATTCTTTGATTTCCCCCATTTTCCTTCCCAAACTCCCCACCAATGATCTTGAAATGTTAGTGTTCAGCTCTTCAATTGTTCAGATTATTCCTTTTTATCCTATCTTTATCATTTTATCCTTTATCTCTATTTTGTCTTTTCTTCATTCAATCTCGTGTTATTTCGATCGTCGTGATCTTACATGTAAGGTTTATTTTTCCCCTATTTAGCAACAATCTCCCCAATTATTCTTCCATTTTGTTTACAAAAATGATGAATCGGTTCATTTACCCAAACAAACAGACAAACTTTGATTGTTGTGACTTTAAATATAAAGTAAAGTATTTGATAAATGGTTTTGTTGAAGCAGCTATTTGTTTGAATTTTCAGTTGGAAGGTATGCATAGCCAAATTGAATTTCTGGAAACTTGTATGATGTTAAGTTTGAGAAGAAACTGATGGACCCTTGTAGAATCTGCCCAGTTCCTGCAAGGAATGTTCTATAGTTGCAGAAGCTGAGTGGAGTTGGCAAGAAACATAAATTTCCAGACATTTTCTTCCAGAATGTCGTCAGTAGCGTTGATCACGGGCGCTGCCTCTCCAATGGGCCGTGCAATCGTGCAGCGACTCGCCTTTGCCGGCATAAAAGTGGCTGTCGCGGATTCGTGCAAAACTGCGACCAGCCAAATTGCACAGGAGCACAGAAAGGTCGGTGGAGATGTGACTGGATTCGCATTCGACATCGCGAAAGCAGAGCACAGGAAGGAACTCATCACAAAGGTGAGCGAAATGGTTGAATTCACGATGAATTTGTAATTTTCAGGTAGAAGAAGAATTGGCAGGATCTGTGGATTCCCTGGTGATTGTTCCTCAGACAAATCAAATAAGAGGCAACATTTTCGATGCGAAAGAAGAGGAATGCAGACAGGTTGAATAAATCGGAATGAATGAAAAATTCTAAGATTTGCAGATTCTCACTTCGCACACAATTCTGCCCCTGCAAATGGCTCAAGAAACCATGCCTTCTCTGTCAAAATCTGCGTAAGAATCCGAATTCTCTGTAGAATGAATTGATCCGCTCAGAAACGGCAGCATAACTCTGATCGGCTCAGTGCTGGGCCTGCAGCCTGTGGTCGACTTGGGGCTGTTCTCCCTGGCCTGCACTTCTCTGGTCGGACTCACGAAAATTCTCGCTCTGTCGGGAGGCAGTCAGGGCGTCAGAGTTAACAGCGTTTTGGCTGGAATGGTGGGAATTCTTTATGAAACTCTAAAATTGCTATTTTGAAGCCCAATGACATGGGAGCTACGTCGTTCATCCCCCTCTGCGCTGTAAAATGTTCGGATGATATAGTACTAGCGAGAGAAAAACGCATTTTACCGTAGTGCTCAATTTAGGAGGAAAGTAATTATTTTCTAAAACTATTTCTTCGCACTGGCTCTCTTTCTTATCTCTAACTATGGGATTCCGTCATATAGTAACTATGTGGCGTAGACAAGATAGTGTAGGGGATGATTAGATGTGATCTCTTTTCGCATATCTTGCTGTTTGCGATTTGCCTTTGAAATAACTTATTCTGTTAAACTTGCAGTTTGAAAACGACGGTTCTTCTGGAGTCTGGTCGAAATCTGATGACCAAATGGCAGAGTCAGTGAGACAGAATTTGGCGGGAATGACACCTGTCGGGCGAATAGGCAGAGTGACCGATGTGTCGCAAGCCGTCGAATTCCTTATTTCATCCAATGCTAGGTAGTCATTATCGAAATTCTTATTTAACTGATACGAGTTTCAGCTTTATCAGTGGAGAAAATCTCATTATCAGCGGTGGCGTGTCGTACAGACTCTAGATTCCTATAGGAACTTTAGACGATAGCAATTTCTAGGAAAATAGTTCTTGTTGATTTTCAATGTTCAAAATATTGGCGGGTTACCTATATTAGACTTTCATGAAGTTAATAAATTTGTTGCATCGCATAGAAATTGTGAAAATTCGATGAATTCGTGGCATATCGTAGTGATACTTGTAAGGATTCAGAGTTTACTGAAGAAAATCTTTAACTTTAGATGAGGCTGATATCTCAGTCAATTCGTCGATTTTCCAACAGACTGGCCTCAATTCAGCCAATTCCTTCAGCAGAATTCGAGCAGAGAAGGCAGAGACTCGTCAAACGATGCAGAAACGCGACTGGGAATGATAAAGGTGGAAAAATTATAATAATGTGGAAGATCGCTATAGCTTCTTCCAGACGCTCCCTGTGTGATTCTTCTGAAAGGCGCTGGGAAAAGCTTCTCTGCCCCTGACGTGCCTCATCCATTCAGGCAGTGCAGTCATTTTAGGTTTGAAATGCAGAAAATGGAGAATTTGTTGATTTTGTAATTTCAGATATCTGACCGGAGTTCTCGAGCCAAATTGCTATTATCTTCTGCATTCGAATGGAAATGGCAAAACCAAGAAGATTCTGTTTTTGGACAAAAGAAGCGAACAGGAGGTGCTATGGGAAGGCCCACAGACAAGTGAATCTGAGCTCGAAGCGACTGCCAAGTTCGATGAATTGCTGCCTGTCAAGGAATTGTCTAAAGTAGGTAGAGAGTGCAGGCGGGTTCACGAGAAGCATATTCCGCTATTATCTTTTGCTCAGGAAGATGTGATCTGGGGTAACTAAGACTTTTGATAGGTAAAAAATAAAATAAAAATGACTTTTGAGCAAAAAAGTTGGCATTTTCCGGATCCCAAAATGAACACGTTTTCGCAAACTTCAAACTGCTTACAGATTTTTGCAGGGAAAATTATGCGTTGATTTTTGACACAGAACCGTTTTAGAAGGTGTATCGTCGATCTAGACTATGCCTTCGCACTCTGACTATGACTTGTTTCTTATTTTGGGAATTCTCGTACTACCGCTTTTTATACATTGTCGCGCATTTTCAGAGGGGCGGAGCTTGCGCTCTTTAAAAGTAGAAGATTTCAATAGGAAATACCAGAAATAAGTAGAAAATTTTCAGGTTCTAATGAAAATGGCCTCTCCCAAAGCAGTCCTCATGACAGAGTCCGACTTTCTGCCTGCAGACTCGGCAGAGCTCGTCAGGGATGAATTCGTCAGGAGCAGAAGCATCAAGACATTCATAGATGAATTGAGACTCGTCAAGTCTGAAGCTGAGTGCGATATGATGAGGAACATCGTGCAGATTGGAGCTCAGGTATTTTATTAGGCTATCTGGAATTCCCACTCGTCATAAAAAAGCCTGATAAACTGATATAAAGATATGGGTTAGAGGATGGTAGGGTGACCTTTAGCCTAACCAGAATCTATCATTCTATTCATTGATATGATTTGATATATCTGATGTCTCCTTATATGAACTTATCAGGGTTTTAATAGCAAGTGGGAATTCCAGAAGGCCTTTTATTAAATAGTAGCAAATAAGATAATATTATGATTTCAGGCTCTAAATGGAGTGATTGCCAACTCGAAAGGAGTGAAGAATGAAAATACCATTGTGGGACTGTTGGAGTATGAGGGAAGACGGTACTTGCTATTTGTTCTCCTTTTTCATTATTTAAAAAAAATTTATTTTCAGGCGAGGTGCAGAAAGACTGGCCTATCCCCCGGTTGTGGCCTCAGGCAACAGAGCCAATACAATTCACTACTTGGATGCCAATAAATTCATCAGTCCTGAGTAAGAAATTCAAATCTTACAGAAAATGGAAATTCATTAAAGACGTGGAGAAATTCCTCCCTTTTTCCAATGCATTTTCTTTATTTCGTTAAAAATTCGTTTTTCCTTAAGATCTAAAAAATGAATTTTTGCAGTGACATGGTTCTGATCGATGGAGGCCTAGAATTGCATGGCTATGTGAGCGACATAACCTGCTGTTTCCCAGTGAGCGGTCAATTCAACAGCCACCAGAAAGCCCTATATGAAGCGCTGCTATTCGTGCATCAAAAACTCCTCGAATACGCAAATAACCTGGACAAAGTAAGGCATTTTCTAAAATTCATCGAAGCAATATTTCAAAAATTCAGCTGACCCTAAACAAACTGTTCCATCGAATGAACGAATTGATTGCAGCGGCAATGAGGGAAGTTGGATTGATTAGCAGCAAAATTACCGACCAGAATGAACTCATTTCGGTAAAATAAGGCATTTTTGAAGAATAAATGTACTTTTTTCAGATAGCCAACGACCTCTGTGCCCATCATGTGAGTCACTACCTCGGAATGGATGTGCACGACTGTTCCTCCATCTCCAGAGACATCACAGTGCCTCCTAATGTCGTATTCACTATTGAACCTGGTATTTTTCTAATTCATTTTTCTGCATGAAATTATAACTTCTAAACCCTGTAGAATATAGAAAGCCAAAACACACATTATTTTTAGGCGTCTATGTCCCAATCGGGTCGAAATTTCCAGTGGAATTCCAAGGAATCGGCTACAGAATCGAGGATGACATCGTGACGAGAAATGGAGGGGGAATTGAGGTAGAGATTTGCATAATTCACTTTTTAATTGGACGAAAGTGTTTCAGGTTCTAAGTGCAAGTGTGCCTCGTGAAGTGGATGCGATTGAGTTTCTAATGGAACCGAGCCAAAAGGCTTTCTACTATTCACAATCACAGCATTAAGTATGACGAGTATATTCAGATAGGGGCTGATAATCTTGCCTTTCCTAGTTGAGAATTAGATTGTTATTACAGGGTGCTACTCCCTATATTAGAAATTAGAAATTACATAAATGACGATTGAAAATAGTTTATGTACTCATAGAAAATAGTCACAGGTTGCCAATTGAAAATAACATGAGCAAAACGACAAATCGATTGGTACATTTAATTTGAAACTAGAAAATAGCTGCAGCAGAGCCTCGTTGTAAAGTTCCATGTGAAAGTTCATCATCATAACAAATAAGGGAATGTGTGGCGAAACAACAAATATGCTTTCGTACCAAATTTCATATCTATCAACTACATAATGTTTTCAAAATATAAAATCTATATGTCATGAGAAAATATAAGTACAGAATACCAATTTCAAATAACTGGAATCATTGATAGTCGATGTGGAAGTGGTGACGTCAGATGTCGACGACGTCATCTGACTCATCTGAAGTCGATTCGTCTACGATGCACGACATTGCGTTCGGATTCTGAAGTCACAACGATAAGCTGAATGATTGCTGTGGCTCTTACCGAATGCGTCCTTCGGTGTCCCTTGATGGAGTGCTTGACCTGTCTGATTGCCCTTTCTTGGTCACTCAGTCCATCTGAATGAATAGCGCCCATTTCCAGCGATCTTTCGAGTGACGAGGCCATTGTGGAGGAATGAGATGTCATCATGATCCGAGAATCTACCATGTCTCTTCTCCTTCTGGAAAAAAGCATAATGAAGGCTCAAGTAAATCAGATAAATACCTGATTTCTTCCGCTACATGATTTCTGGCCTCTGCGGAAGCAGTGCTCTCAAAGCTGCTCTCCAGCTGATTTCCATTCTCCTCAGCTTCCACTTCGTCGTCCTCTTCCCTCTCCCCATCTGTGCTGTTTCCTTCCTCCTTCTGACTGTTATTCTCCCAATCAATTCCAACCGACTCTGACCTATTACCGTTCGATTCGTTTGTTGCATCGTTCTAAAAAACTTGATCTTCATTTAGAAAGCGATGACGAATCCTAACCTTTTCAACTGAATTAGTAGCGAGTGGATTGATATAGCTTGTGACAGGTGCTTGGTAGAGTGGATTGTTGAATGCAGAAGTGTTCTCCTTCCTGACAGGACTATGGACTTGGGGCGATTGTGAGTGGTGGTAGTCGGCGCTGCTGAATCGCTGAGCCATCATAGGAGGAGGGATTTCCAATGGCGGAGTCGGCTCGGATGCATGGCGCAACGCCTCGTTATAAGACGAGGAAGAAGGCAGGGCGGAGACGTTCAATTCGGAAGGCTCGCAATCGTCGAAGGCTGGGTTGGAATGGTTAGGAGAGAATAACAGGGAACGGGCTCTGAAAGTTGTAATTTGAGGATAAATAACGAAGAAGGTCGATGAAAGTACCTAGCTTTGCGACCACAACAATGCTCGTTATTGCATGTGCAGGCTGTATCGTCAGTGTACTCTGAATTCGAAGGAAACGAAGATCGTTGGGCCCTTCGCTGCTCTAAAATAATTGCATTTCATCATTAGCGATGCAGCTGTTTCTTACGTGGCGTTTTCATTGGACTGTCCCTTGGTTTTTTCATCTTCCTCCTCTGTGCGATGCGTCCATCACTCCATCTGCCCTCTCCATTCCTGTAGATGGTCTGCGAGAAGCATGCTGGCTGGCCGACGCCCATGTCGAGAATGCAGCACGACTCTGCGGTCTTGATGTTGCCTGCTTGTCCAATGCCGCTGTCCTGCGACATTCCACTGCATCTAGTCGATGATCCCCTCACTTCTTCCCAGTATGAATTAGGCCGTTCCCTGTCTCTGCCCGACTTGTGCTCCCTGGGTTTGATAGATATGCCCGTGGAGCTCCTCGCACTGCTCTGCCTCGAGAATGGGGTGGAGGGGAATCCACTGCTGCTGCTGGTCTGACTGCATCTGTATGGGGAGCCTCGTCTATTGTTCCACTCATCCGCGTCACATTCCTCCTCTGTCGAGTACCGTCTTCCATCATAGGGATATGCATTGATTGCGGTGCAATAGACATCCTGCTCTTTCTTTTGCCCGCCTACTCGAATCATCGTGCTCTTTGGTGCATTGCCAGAGTTGAACGATTGCACTCTGCCTCTGTGCAGCAGTCCCCTCTGACTCTTTCCGACTGACAGCTCCATTTCCCTTTCGATCAGATCCTGCTCCCACAGCTGCAGATTCACCAAGCAGTTCTGCAGATCCGCAAACACTCGATTCGTCCTCTCCAGCTTCTTTTCGTAGAGGAATCGTATGTCCTGCGAGTGCTTGAGCTCTTCCTTCCTTCGCCGAATCAGCTGAGCTTCTTCGTCTCTCCTGTACGGCGCACTTTGTGTGAGCGATGTCGGGTACTTGATTCGTGCAGCCTCGATTCTCCACATCTGCATTCGCCTCTGCCACTCGTCCTCGCCCAGCTCTTCCAACTCTCTCTGCAGGACATTCAGATGGTTGTGGATGTAGGTGAAGGATGGTCTGTTGCGTGCCTTCGAGCAGAGACATTGCTTGATGAGAATGGCAAGGCCGTCAGGGATGTCTTCAGGCATGGGCAGAGTGAGTCTTCCATTGCCCACTCCATAGATGATAGCCATCTGGTCGATGTCCTTGTAGGGCTGCTCCCTCGTAATCATCTCCCATAGAACGACTCCAAAGGAATAAACGTCGACCTTCTCGCTGCAGGGCTCTTTCTTCATCATCTCGGGAGCCATCCACGAAACTGTCCCGCAGAACGACATCAGCACACTCGCAGTGTCGTTGCTGCCTTTCTGATGCGACGTGCCGAAATCGCAGATCTTGATCGTGTCAGATTCGTCGAATAGAATGTTAGGACTCTTCAGATCTCGATGAATGACATTGTTCGAGTGAAGATAGCCCATTCCAGAGGCGATCTGCTTGGCCCAGTTTATCCATGTCGGATGATCTGAATTTGCAGCATTATAAGAGTTTTTTGATGATTGAAGTATTACCAATAACCCTGTCAGACTTCAGCACTCCACACAATCCTTTAGGACAGAATTCCATCACAATGCAATAGCATGGCGCCTGAGTGCATATACCCCTGAAACAACACAATTTATTGAATTGGAGTATGACGATAAAATCATTACATAAACTGGATGATGTTGGTATGTGTGAGATGCCTGAGGTGTTTGATGTCTGTCTCCTTCAGCTCCTTGACTTTCTTCACTGCGACAGTCGTTCCATTCAAGTTTCCTCCGAATACAGCTCCCTGTGAGCCTGCGCCGAGCCATTGCAGGTTGGTTATCGATTCAAAGGGGATTTCCCAGTCGTCTTGGATCGATTTGGCCATGTCCTTGGCTGAGCGGCCGAAATACCCCCAGACTGGCTTGAAACACGACATTAGACCTTCGGAGAACGACTCTACAATCGCAAGTATATTGAGTTCCTATAGCTGTGCTTCATACCAAATCCAGCCCTGTAGAAATCTCTGTTGCCCATCTTTTTACCCGTCTGTAGCGCGATGGGACCCGCATTGTTGTTGGCGACAGTGCTCTCTGCCAGATTGCCCAGATTGTTGTGCCTTGCAGGCAGAGGTGTCGTGGGGGCACTTTGGGTGATCAACTCGGGCGAGGGATCTTCGTCCAAATCTGCAGTGCTGGCTCTGCTGCTGCCTTAAATTACCCATTTTATACAAACATATGACCGTCTACGTATTCATCTGCTAAACTCTCGAAGAATTTGACTATACAATTTCGCAGTTAGTCTAATAATAGCGCCGTCAATTCTGAATTGCAGTAGAATTGCGTCACAGTCTAGTGTGCTTTTGGGCTCTCGGGCTGTGCCTCTCTTTCTCTGCCTCCTTTCCTTTTCCAATAACGCGTAGCCTGCCTCGAATGGGAATGGCCAATGGCAAGAAGATTGAGCTATTTCGCCGCAGAAAGAGGAATGCGCAATGAGGCAGTCTGATGTAAAACCCGCATTTGAGTCGAATGAGTCATTCCCCAGCTGAATTGAAAATTGACCCAGACATGACTTCAGTGGAGATGTTTTCCTGACCTACCCCATACTATTTCCTTCACAACTTTGCATCTCTAATGTGCCACTATTAAAATGTTCATAAGATGACGGTGATGATGATAATATCATTACGTAAATGGCAAATCTACGTCCTAAAATGGATAGCGAGCTAGATTTTTGACTTTATTCGGGATGATTAGTTAGAGATTTTTAAAGAGAAGACGCAGAGAAGTTCGAAAAAAGTAAACATTTCTAAAAAAAAATTCAGGGTATTTTGAATCCAATTGGGATGAAACTCAGCCGATATCAAGTACATATCCATGGGAACTCGTGATAATTTTTGGACCCTATACCTTCAGATATCACCCGCGCAGCAGGCCATAATTAACCACTATGCAAAATATCAAATACTTTTGATCGCTACTCTGCATCTCCCGCTTATATCTTGAGTCAGACATGTGTATCCACCCCATATTTGAATGAAGATCAGCTCACCCGGGGTGAAAATGACTGTCGACATGGTTGTTGTGGTTGATGTCATCATTTATATGAATGATGAGACGAGGCCGCGGGGGCCGATCTGAAACTAATCGATAGAGATACTGTAAACAGAAGTAAGTGGAACAGAGTGCGGGAGGATGAATGAAAGAATGGATGGATGAGGAAGAACGGCCTTGAGGGAGGGGCAGAGAAAGAGGAGACAGTCGGGTGGAAATAGGCAAAACTGGACAGAAAAAGAGGGTTGCATGATTGCGGACTGGAGATGAATCGATATTGTTTAGTTCAGAAAGGACAAACATGCAATCGCAGAGAAACAGACACGTGTCACCGCAGCTATGCCGGTGTTAAATTAAGGCCATTGGATAATTAGCTGATAAGGCAAAAGAGGGGAAGTAATGCGGAAAATATTCGTAAGGACACAAATCAGATCTGCAAGTTTATCATCAGCAAAGAAGGAATTTCGAAAAAAAACGCTAAATCAAAGACCAAACAATTTTGTTATTGAAGCTCAAATCCTGGAGAATGCATAAGTTGTGCTGGGGAGGCGTTGCCAAGAGACCACCATACTTGTAGCCAAAAGAAAATTCGGGGAAAACAGCATGTTTAGATTGTTAGAAGGTGGACTTCACCGTTCATATTAAATTGAATTACTTATGTTGGAATGAAGACTATATGATATTTCAGAAATTAGATTTGAGGGTCAAATGAAAGACGACAGAAGGGTAATAACAGATGGCACTGAACACGTGGAGGGATTTACGACAAAATGTAGGAATGACGCAAATTTAACGGATGAAGTTATGCACAAAAATGCGCATTGCGTTGATTCGCACATCGATATTGATTTCTTCCTCACAAAAAGCTTAATAATTGCAGCAGAAAACATGCGTGACTAGTGAATTGCATTGCATTGCATTGAATGGAATGGAATGGAAAGAATCGATTATCGAATGACTGAAATACGAAATACTTCTTCTGAAGTGAACGAAGAAACTGAAAGGTTGACATAATACAGAGGTAAAACGGTACAGAACACACAGAAGAGAGGGAAGGAATAATGACTGAAAACGCGCACAAACACATGCGAGAGTGAAAGACAGATGAATAGAATAGGAAATGGAAGAGAGAGAGAGAGAAGAGAAACAGAAATGGGGGAATCAATTGGGAACTAGCAGTGTGAGGGGAATTGGGAATGGAAGGAAAAGCTGGCCACTGCCAAAAGAAAGGGGAGACAAGTTTCGACCGAAATGGAGCCCTTATCTCTCACCCAAATCTTCATGCCCCTTTCCTCTTTCCCTTTTGCTATGTAAAATGCAAAATCCACTGACTTCTCCCCTGTGCCCTCTGTCGCAGGGCCTCTCTGCCTCTCTGCAGCTGAACAAATTCGCCATCAGCGAGCATTTTTGCGTGCAGTCAAAGAATGAGAAGGACATTAAATTAGTCGGGAGGATTTCAGAGATCCAGTTAAATTGTTTCGAATTTTGCGAACAGAGGAATGATGGATCTTTATAAAATTTACGAAGATCACCACCATCAATTGCTAAAATTCGTCAAAGTTTAGAGCTATGAAGTGTACGAATAAAATAATCGTGCATTTTATTTATATTTATGTTCGTCATAATGAACTAATGAACTGATCAATTATAAAGGAGATCAAAAATAGCAAGAAGAAATCGAAAAATTTGCCGAAAGGTCGAAAAAATTTAGGTACACACACACAAACAGTGGCGTGAGAGTAGAAAAGATGAGAGGAATGAATGAATCAGCAGAAGGAAGGGAACAGGGGAAAAGAGGGCATTACAGAAGGGAGGAGAGAGAGAAGAGAAGACCTGCCCGGGAAAATGAAGGGGAAGGGGCGAAACGACAACTGCTAGAGGGGCTTGATGAACGTTGCGAAATCGGAGAAATGTACTGATAATAATTGATAATGTGAGAATATTTTCCACTATGCATATCTTTGCAGCATACATATTCTATCATTGTCATATGATATTTTGACGAAGATCAACCTTTAACATTGGAAAAATGATAAAAGTAGACAGAATAAAGAAAATCCATAATAAAATTTTATTATAATTTCATACTGCATTCTAGCAACACTCTACATACCATTTTCAGATGATATTTTGATAAAAATCAAGCTATAGCATAATAGAACAGTGATAAAGAAGATATATTTGATAAATAAAACCCACGATGGCTTACAAAAGCAGGGTCAGGATCAAAGAGAATGACCGCAGGTAATATGAGAAGAGATTGAAGAGTAAAGGGTGTAAATTAGCCGCAGGCGAGTTGGCAAGAGCACAAGGAGTTGCGAAATAGCGAGATATTCTCTATTTTCTAGTCTTTTCAATAGAGTTCAACGATTATTGTTGCTGCAACGGACTTGGAAATCTGTTAACACTTCGCATTCGGGATAGACTGAATGGAATCTAGCTGAACCAATAGATAAAAGTGAACTTGATAAGTCGTGACAATGATGACCAAATATGTCGACTCTAGTTGATTTCAACTTGAAATGGATGCTCTTCAATGATTCAATGCATGAAATCAGTTGTATATTCTGAAAATCAAATATAAATTGTTTCTATGAATAGCGATGTTACGAACATTGCATATGAATAGGAAACGCTGGATTTGTGAATGAGCAGCAAAATGATTGAACAATTCAAATGAAGCTTCTAATGGATCAGAGCACATTGTCACTTCGCGTTTACTGTAGTTATTACGTCTAAATTTATCATATTAGTAAAAAAATTGTGGTCTTCATTGCATACCTGTGAATTTCCTTCTGAATCTTTCTATGTCGTGCGATACCATTTGCGTTTTCTCTGAAGAATTCGAAAGAACGAATATTTCCTCGATCGGTTTCATATATTTGCACATAGGCACACTGAAAATGAGATTACACCAATTTACTATGATGAAGAGAGCTTACATCTTTGAAGACTTTATAATTCAGAAGCTCTATTTTATTAGGCAGCAACAAGGCAGCCCTCCTTGTGCTTCTACAGACCAGCTGCAAGGCTTGTAAATCATTGAAGCTAAGATTACTGTAGATTTTGAACTGTAGAAAATTGCACAATAAGTCCAACATTGTTATTTTCTGCAAGCATATTATTTCTGTGCATTTATATTCATTCATGTGCAAATGTGTAACCCTGTGCAATATTGACTTTCAATCAATTAGGAGAAGAAGAAGGGAAGAAAAGGAACAGGAAAATGTCTGCACTTCAGATAGGAATAATTGTTGACGCACGTTCAGTGACATTGAATGCGCACAATTCGCGTCAACCAACAGATTGTCTTCCATATCGACATAGTTCACTGAAAAGGGGGCATATTCTTCTAAGTCGAAAATAAAACATTCCTAACACAAATGGCTATTCTTGTTAATCTATGAATTTGCATGCAGAAGCATATCGAGGTTGTTCAATTTGTGACCATTTCCTTATTTATCGAAGATTTGCAGAATGTTCCAGCGCGATCCGTGCGGCCTTGCCTGTGTGTTCATCATCTACCTCTGCATCGGCTATGCTGACTACGTCGTCACTGTTTGGCTCGTCCATCCCATTTTCGGCCAAAGGTAATTCGCTGAATTCTTAGAGACAATAAAACTCTGTACAGCTTCATTGGCCTGACTCTAATCGGCGCATTCAATATTCTCATTCTACTCACTCTCACTGCACACGGACGATGTATGTTGACTGACCCGGGCGTTGTACCTTTTTCCGATCCGAAGTAAGAATCAAGATTAGATTGACTAGGCTTCTTGGAAAGTTCGAACAGTTTTTCGAGGAATAATAATATAAATCTTCCAAGAATCGTATAATTTAGATGATTGAACTAAAGATAAATTATTTAGTCAGCACCGTTCTCATGTAAATTCCTCTGATGACGACGACGAGAGCGCATCTGACGGAGACGCGATGATGCAACGCAGCCGAAGTGGCTATGCGATTGGGGACAACTGGACGATGTGCACTAGATGCAAGAGCTTCAGGCCTCCGAGGTGATATATTCATAAACACTTTGGCAATAAAATAAAATTTATAAGATCCATTTAAGTTTAAAATCAAAGTTAAAGTTAGTATTAATATTTGAATCTAAATCTAAATATCCTAAGCGTATGAATATGATTGCAGGGCGCATCACTGCAGAGTCTGCAAGCGGTGCATCCGCAGGATGGATCATCATTGCCGTTAGTTTTTCTCGATCATCTGAATGCTACATGACAAGCTTGACGCTAAGACATGCGAGATAAAGTGAAATATGAAGAGACAAGATAGTTTATATCTAATTTGTTCTATGCATCTTCGTGTCATAGTCACAGGCGTATCATAGATTTTCTTTTCCAAATTGGCGGAGATTCCTTCTAAGTTCTACGTTTTCAGCCTGGGTCAACACTTGCATCGGTGAATTCAACCAAAAGTACTTCCTTCAATTCCTGTTCTGGGTCGGAATGACTAGTCTCTTCTCTATGCTGTACGTCATAAGCTCTGAATCTGAAATGCATTCATAAACTTGTAAATCTTGCAGAATAATTGGAATAACGTGGGTCTACGACGATGAGCATGCTTCCACAGGCATAAATGGAAAGTATGGGGAGAATGCGCATCATGTCAAAGTGTAAGAGTTAGCATTCTGTTTTTGTCATCGTGTTTTTCCTATGCTCCTTAACCTCTAAATCCGATGACAAAGTTAATTGATTACGATGCTCAGTCTATAACAAATGGAGGAAATCTAAGATTCATTTATCATGCTACAGTGAAAATAACGAAACTCTTTAGTCTACACTCGATATTCCTGGCAATGGAAGCAGCTCTGTTTGGGATGTTCGTTCTGGCAGTATCTTGCGATCAGGTCTCTGCCATTTTCTCCGATGAAACTGCAGTGGAAGCAGTGCAGAGACGGTCGCGAATGGACTACAGACGTTCGAACGTTAGAAGGAGGAGTCGAATGTCTCTGCTCAAGGAAGTCTGTGGCAGAGGTATGAGGAATTCGACCTCTTATGTCTGTTATGAGAAACTTGAGTTAATGAATGCAGGAAAAGGGCTGATTAATTAATCACTACCATTAAAGTAACCCAAGTATAATTGATTTTCAGGCCCTATCATGCTATGGTTCATTCCTTGTACATCGCACAAAACGGAAAAGGACATCATCGCCTCTGCCAAACCGAGACAAACGCATTTCGACGTCTGAATTCTCAAATCCTTCAAAGGGTATCTTCATTTCCCAATGCAAATGTGCATAGATAGGGACCGCAAATTTCATCCCTCGTATTTTTCGCTTTTATTCAAAAAGTATTAATTGGAAACTCCAGAAATAGGAAGCAAGTACTCTTCAAAGTGGAGGTACATAAAAGTCGTAAGCTGATTCGATGAGCCACCCAATAAAATGGTTCTGCACCAAAAATCAATCCGAAATTCCGATGTTATTTGGTATCAATGACTTGTTTCTTGGAAAGCAAAACCGTGCTCATTTTGGTGATCACTTTCGGTGGAATTTTTCGATCAAAAATGATTCTTTATTTTGTTTTTTTTCTTCACAAATATTTTAATTACAACAAAATTAAACTTTTGATGTAGAAAAATAGAAAAAAATATATATAAATTTTGTGAAACCTTTTGCGGTCCCTATGCATAGATTCCTCATTCCAAGTGCAGTTTTGTTTGGTCCCTTGTAGTTCCCACCTTTTTTGGAAAATAGCATGAGAAAAGAAAAAATGGTTGCGGTGGGAAGAGTGTGGGAACTACAAGAGGCCAATTTTTATACTTAATTTCAGCATCTATATCGATAATCTTCTTAGTTAGACATAAGAAAGCTAAAAAAAAATTAGCACAAACCTTGGAATTGCCAAAAAAACCGCTTTTTGTTACAATGCGACAGAGTCACAGTGAACGGGGTTTGCGATCCCTAGGTTTGAAGAGCCTAACATTCATTATTGTGCATTGTTCGAGTGGCTCAATGACTTTCTCTTAATCGAATTAATTAATCCAGTCAGAAACTAAGAGGTTTTGTGATAAGCATTCTGCATTACATTATAGTCAGCTGAAATGTATAATTGCATTATTCTCCTTCTTTCTCTTCTGTCGAATGTCAAACCATAGCGAATCGGAATCTCCCTTTTCATACAAATCAAATAGATTTGCTTCTTGATTAACTATTATTTAATGCGGGTTTAAGTGAATTTTCAAAGATATAGAATGATTCTTTCTGTAAATTACTTTGTCCTGTGTTTGGGTGATTGGTTCTGTTTATTTCGACGATGACAATTTGTTTCAGATAAATAAATTGTTTCATTCAGAGGAAAAGCTTTGAGTCCCCATGAAGCTAACCATATCATTTTGATGTTTATGCACTATATTACTTTCCTCCCCATCGTACACTCGGTACTGTAATTTTGGATATCAGCCGCATAATCCAGTGTTGCAGAAGCTTCCGTTACTATTCCTCGAATTACCCGTGGTCATAAAATTTCGTTCATTTCTACTCTCTCCAAACCTCCATTATTTCTGCTCCTCACGTTCGCGTCATTTGGCGTTTGACGTAGACATTTCTTTTCTTTCTTTCTCACATAAAAAATGAGAGCAGTCTGAATTTTCGATCCTCACAATCAGAAATCCAATTTACTTGATACCTATCAATCTTATCAATATTTCATATAAAGTTTTTTTTAATAAAATTCAACATTTTCCAAGGTTCTGAATCTTCCTCTTTGAATTGATCGTTCTCTGAGCTCTTGTCGGTTTGAGAAATCAATTTTGGCAGAAAGAGAGAATTGGTTAGAGAAGGAGAAAGCACACAGAGAATTGCCGTTGCTGACGTCCTTCTCACAGTCTGAGCTACTTACATTCACCTGTTCACTTCAAACTATCTCAGTATTTCCCTGCATCGTTTTCAGATCGATCGTCAAAATTAGCCTAGACTCCTCCCTCTGCAATAATCAATGCGCATTTTATGTGTGCTGCCCGAAATAATTGTGATCTCTGGAACTTTCTCTTTTACCTTTGAGACCCTCACCTCATATTCAACCATTCATTCCATTCCTTATCAAACCATTGTCTTCCTAAACATTATTCCTGTTTAAGTTTAGGTTTCATTTCATATTTCTTCTCTATGATGATGCAATCCCACCCTGCCTGAACAGAGACATTGCACTTTGTCCTCGATTCTTTCTTCTTCATTTCTTTTCCCATTTCAATCCAAACACGCTATTTTCGCCATTTCCATGTGAATCATCATTTCATAGCACGCGCATTTTCATGTGCTTCTCGTTTTTATTTATCGATTTTGCCTAACTTTCTAATCTTTCATTTTCAGCCCAACGAACCTCTGAATTAACGACGCGATGAAGATTTGGACGAGTGAACACGTTTTCGAGTGAGTCTTTCCATGAATTATCGAAGTTTAATTTTTATTCTAAATGATAAAATGCAAATTGAACAGAATAATAACATGCCATTTTCAAATACTTTTTACTTTTATTTAAAAAGAATCATTTTCTGATTGATCATCATGAATATGATAATTTCCTCTCACAAGAGAAGTGCACAAATAGGAAATCGCAGATCTTGACGGAATTTCCCAAATAGATATTTCCGTTGACAGGAATGACGATGGCGAAGTCAAAAAGTACTGAATAGGAACCTGAAATAACAGAATTTTAAATCAGTTTTCACTCGTATTTTGTGTGATAAATGGGCAAATCGCTGTCAAAAATGTAAGCTAATTTTGCAAATTTGTGAATATAAGTGAAGAGTTGACGATTTTAACTGATTTCCATCTTCCAGGTTACTATTTAGCACTTTTTTTACTTCACCATAGTGATCCCCGTCTTTGAAAACCCCCTATTTGGAAAGTTTCGTCGAGATCTGTGATTTTTGACTTGTGCACTTTCCTTATCAGAACATAAATATGACGATTTTCTCTACTTCAATTTGATAAAATTAATGAATGAACGATTTTTCAGCCACAACTGGGAGACAGTGGTGAATGCAGCATGGCAGAAGTATCCGAACCCGATGAATGGAGCCGTGACGGGCATCGATGTCGTCAGGCAGCAGCTCGACAAAGGACAGATTCTCTCGGAACGAGTCATCCAATCAAAATTCCACATTCCTTCCTGGGCCACTACGGTAGGACATTTTAGCAACATTTTCAATTTCAATAAGAAGAAAAGAAAATATAAGTCGAGCCAACTCCAAATTCTTATGCAATTTTCACTATTATTCCCTTCGCTTCTTTCTCTCAATGATTAATTTATGCTAATTTTCAGTTGACTGGCTTTTCCGGCACCCAATATTCGCACGAATTCACCACCATCGACCCGCAGAAGAAGGAAATGTCCCTCACCACCAGAAATGTAAGAATCTAGCCTTTTTCCACAAAAATGAATAAATCTAAATTTGCAGCTGAACGGAAACTCCTTCCTTCGAGTCGATGAGAAACTCGTCTACAAACCGCTGCCTGAGGATCCTTCCAAGTAAGACAAAACGTACACTTATGAAAACTATGCACAGTTTATTTGAACAATATCTGCACTTGCATTTTAATTATTGAGAGGCTTATTCCATTGCCAACACTAGCAGAATTTTATAGGGAATTATAACAATTCACCAAAATCGACAACTTTCATTCTTGTCCGATTTGCAGAACAATTCTGACACAAGAAGCCATCGTAGCGATAACTCTGCCTGCATTCACGGAATACTGCGAGAAGACATTCCTCAACGTGTATTCCACAAACGCGACCAAGGGCAGACGGGGCGTCGAATGGGTCATCGACCACTTGAAGAAAGCCTCGGAGGATCTCCAGAATAAGGTATGCCATTTGATGAATTCGTATTTTCAGTGGAAACAACAATATTTCTTCTATTGTTTTTATTTGATAATACCTCATTGCAATAATAAGAAACTGACTTAGAAGGAGTAAGAAATGAAGTTCTTTTATTTAGATAGAAGTTATTTGATTATCTAATGAGAATGATAAAATTGTGATTCTTTTAAAAAAATAGTCGTAAAATGATAATAATTCTCTCTGCAGGTATCATCGGAAGTGAACGAATTGTCCGAGAAAGTGCGCAGTGCCTTCAATAGCTCCACAGCCGCCCCGCAATGCAATGCGCAGCCCGCCACGACGCGATAGGATCAGACAGAATCTGATGACTCCGATTAGTTAATTCTTGTTGGTTCTAGGATTTACATTATATCTCGTTTTAGGGCAACTTTTCCAATTTCAGCTTTTATCCATTCTTTTCCTCTTCTCAATACTTTGTGATCGACTATTTTTCTCGTTATCCATCCACAAAACGGGTTCCACACTTTTTGTCAGCAGAACTTTATCTCCATTAGAGTAATAATACAGAGTTATATTATTTTAGGTGTTAGTCATAACTTGTGTGTCTCACTTGGATAGCGTTTTTGGCTATCTTTTCTCTAGTTGATTTTCATCTATACTTGATTGTTCCTCGCGTGTTCGTGTACCGGTCATTTACAACAGGAAACATGAGTTGAATTTTGCAATGAAAATAAATCGAATAAACAAATTTGAATATGATGAATTACATAATGTGAAAATGTGAAGAATAAAATATCATTACCTAAAATGGATCGTCCGAAATTGGCAAGCCAGGAGAAAGACAAGAATGGAATCGACAGAACACAGTCCATTATCTCGAAGCCAGAGTCAGACATAAAGTCCAATGCAACGCAGCTGCAGGATACTCGTTAGAGAACAATGGAAGATTACTGTAACTTGCACTAATTGCATGCATTCAGAGACGCTGAGCAAGAAACCGTATCAGGAACAGCCATTCAGAGCCAAATTGGGATTGTTTGGATTCGGAAAGAAGAAGGAGAAGGAGAAGGAGAAAGACAAAGATAAAGAACAGAAAGGTTGGAATGAATGAACGAAGTGAAGTCAAGGTGTGATTTCTGCAGATGAGAGCAGAGGAATGACAATGTCGAAGATGGAAGTGAAGAATCTGAAGACTCACGCAGCAGAACGAGACTGATGCTGTGAAGACTGAGCAGAAGAAGAAAAATGGTGATTCAACCTACTGTTGGTCTAATTCAGAAAATTGTATTTGTCATGGAATTTATATAGGCAAAATACGTGCACGAAAGTTGTTATAAAGTTATTTGTGACTTGCAGAAATAATGGCGCCACTGCAGTCGATGGTGAACAAGGACGAGAACAGTCTGGACTCGTTCAACGACAGCACAGAGGAGACAGAGCTCGATTTGAGGGTCGAGACAAATCTCGTGCTCGACATCTCCATTCAGGCCGTATGATGTGCACAATGCAATCATTCCATCACCATGTTTACCTCAGACTAATCTCGCGATCATGACTCGGCTGCAGTCCCGTCGCCCATTTTGGAGCACTCCACTCTCGTATTTCGGGACTGTCAGTCTCTACCTCTTCTCCTTTACTGCCATCAGGTATAGCTAGGCTCCACAAACACATTCCTCATGATACTATTTTTAAGTAAAAAAGATATTAACGAGTGAGTCTCAACGTAACTTAAGTTATGGAGATATTGAAAAAGTTCTCGGGCCCATTCCATTTTCGCCTAAAATTGGGTAAAATTTAACTCATGAGGAAGGTTTTTATCAGCCCTAATCTGCCTCATCCTCATGCAGAAATGTATTTTGCGACATTTCTAAAGAAAATTCAAGGGGTGAACTCAAGAGGAACTATAAATAATAATTTTTTCTTGATAAGATAGTCCAAAATGTAGCATTTTAAAATAATGATTGCAGTCGCCTGATGTACTACGTTGTCTGTTCGGAACGAGCTTCATCATTCTCTACGTCTTCTGCACGCTGCTCGTGGCCACGCCTGTTATTGTGTTTGGTAATAGTCGAATGAAAGCTGATCTTCATCAAAATATCCTCATTGCAGAGCAATCCCTTGGCAAATACACTTCGAGCAGCGTGGTGCACATATTCAGCCGCATCGGCCCTGCCTTTTCAGGTCTGGGTCTGTCCTTCATAGTCGTCACATTCTTCAGCCTGCTCTGCAACATTTCCATCGTCATTCGAGGGCTCCTCGTCTTCTCCGAAGTTCAATTCATAAGGTTCTTCGTGAAATTAACATAATTGCGGATGATGTATTCTTCAGACAGGGCAAACTGCGCTTCCAGTCGTGCTTCAATTCATTAAGCATGAAGGATTGTCTTATTTCCACCCTCTCGCCCTGTGACAAATACCAGCCGAGCACAGACACTGGAGACACCATCACGAACTACATAAATAAGAGGCTAGCTCCCAGATATGTGTAAGACAAAAATGAAAAGCAAATGAATGTATCTATAATCTACATATTGCAGATGGCACGCGGGTTATTGCATCATTCCGAACGACGAGTCAGAAATGGAAGTGCTGGACAGTCTGAAGAAGAATAATCTCGAGAGCAATTTCCTTGGATGGTTGCGCGCACAGAGCTTCGTGCAGTTCATGTAAGTCACAGTTTCAAAGTACTTTGCTATCTCTTTGCTTTGTTCGACGAAGACACAAAAAGTGTCTAAAACATCGTTTTTTTTTCCAAATTATAATAGATTTTTGAAAAAATCTGCTTTGATGAAATTATAAAGGATATTTTTTAGAATTTTTTCTAAAAATACTTGCAAAATACGAAGAATTAGTGCAAATTTAGTTTATTTTTCACAAAGAAAAATGATCCCGCACTAATTACCCCTCCATACTGCGCTGCCGATGCCGATACTTCTCATATCTCTAGTTTTTTTTTTTTTTTTTAATTTTGCTTGCATCCACTTTCGCACAAAACTAAACTTGCCATAAACTGAATTTAGGATATAAAAAAGCCATTGAAAGATTTTCTGTTAACTTCATATGTAATGCATGTATATTTTTCAGTGGAAAGCGAAACACCACCAGCAACCCATCAAGCTGCTCTTCAGACCACATAGAATTCTCCGGGGGTATGTTACAATCAATCATTATGGATTCATGAAGAAGCATTGATGAATTACAGATCGATGCGACCTCGCGACCAGAAAGCAGTGCATCTGAACGAGCGCAGGGCCGGTAGATTCATCAGATTCTTCTAAATCTGCCAATCTTTCATCATTAAATAAATACAACACCGATAAAAAGCTTGGCAATTTGACATTGATTTCGAATTGAATAGACTTTATTGAAATTTTGTGAACATGATACAATCATTAGAAAATCGAGGCAAACTGTAGAGAAATGAAGGAACTCAAGCACTCTCAGAAGTGGCCTTGGTGATATATTCTTTGAACTCTTCAAAGGTGATCTTCGCATCTCCATCCTACAATTCATATCTCGCAATGTAAATAATTCTCCTTGCAACGCCTACCTTGTCAGCCTTCTTAATCGTTTCAATGAGGAATTTCAAATTCGTCTTGAAGATGGGGTCTTTCTGGTCGTCCTATATCAAAGTTATGATTATCATCGATCATATCCAAGTTGCACATTGGATCTGACGAAATAATGGAATGATAAAATGCCACGTTCATTATCTCTAACAATGCATTTCTTAATTTCTTCATTTCCAAACAGTCTAAAGAAATTTGATCTATTGACCTTATCAGCTCCCAGGAGCATGCAGAGGACGTCGTCCTTGGAGATGAATCCCGACTGGTCCTTGTCGTGGGAGGAGAACATCTCTCGGAGTTGATGATCTTCAAGTGAACAGGTCAATTTTGGACGAATTAGTCAACTCAAAGTCGACTTACCCCAAGCAGCCATTGCGCAGTGCAGAAGTGCAGTGAAGTGACTGACTAAATGATAGAAAGACTGACTGACTGACTGACTGTGGGCAAAAGCCTCCTTTTCTCCGTCATCTCTCTAATTTCCATACTATTTCCACACTGATCCACCCTCTCTTTTGCTCTTTCAGAAAGTCGACTTATACAAATATTGCGCGACACAAGAAAAACGCATAGAAGAAAAGCTCAGAGGGAAATGCGATGAAGCAGTGAATTTAGGATGGACAACGCAATGTTTTGCTGTCGTTAATTCAAAGGGATTCCCCGTTTTCTTACAGAGAGACTCCTTTCTATAGAAAACTTCTCGGATTACATTTCTGTGTCTTCTTTAAAAGAACAAAACTGTTTTCCCTTTAGTTAGACGCTTTTTTTGAACTGTTCGAAACTGACCGTTTCACGTAAATGCAAACAAACAGACGCAAAATTTAGAAAAGAAGAGAAAATATGCAATTCCTCTAAATCTAAAAATTTATCAGATATTTCCTCTTATCGGATCGATATCTCAGTTCATATCTGTGAGTGTTGATTTCTTCCAGCTTCTCTTAGTTTTGCCACTTCACAGCCCAACAGACCCAATTCCAAGAGTACTGCTGCTGCTTTTCTGCTAACTGTTCTCTTCTCTGAAATCCTCTGAAATCACTCAAACCTCGCGAAAATAGTATAAATATTGGCGTCTTCATTATTTCACAAAGACTTCACAGGATTTCGAAAACATTCAAACACATGATTCGATTCATCGTTGAACAAACAAAGCAAAAATTACATCCAAATCGAAATGATAGTTTATTTTAATTAAAACAACACTGCATTAAAAGTGAAATGATTAAATATGCAATACAAATGAAAAATGACTAGAAGAAAGACCACTCACGAATTTCGTGAAAATTAAATTTCGTATACAAACTCATAGGAATATACTCGTAACTGTATGATCTTTGTGTGTTAAATTTGGCAAGAATCAATGGGATTGTCGAATCATCAGAAGATACACTCACTGTTTATACTATGCCTAAGAGAAAAACAATTTACGCATTAAGTATCTTTTCCTGGCAGCTGAATTCGTTTTCAGCATCGGGATTTCTAAGGCATTTCGCTTCGAAGCACACAGGGTGGTCTTCAAATCCTGTGCAGTTGCCTCCAAGACGCACTTTGCTTACGCAATATGGAGAGTCTTGCTGATTCGATGGAACATAACAGAATAAATAGCTGAAATGATGGTAGGTTATTAGTTTATCAGTGATAATGATATCATCATCATACTTCGATCCGCAATCGGGCTTTTGTTTTGTGCAAGTCGGTCTTGGAGCAAACTCATACATCTCGTCAGTATAGCCATTCGAGAGGCCCATTCTATTTGTGAAAGGCTAAAATGTGTAATTTAGAATGAATTGCAGAGAACTATTGTCATACTGGAAGCATAGGCATGAAACTCTCAGCGAAGTGCCACATCGGGTAGCAATTCGGGTCGGAAACGGGATAGATCGATTCTCTCTGCAATTATATCATTATATTCATTGCTGTTTCACACTCAAAGTTAATAAAATATTCGGGGCGGCGACGTTTTCGAACTGGACGTTTCAGAACTGGCTATTTCAGAACTTTTTATGAATAGCCCCGAACTGGAAGGTATGCAAAGTGGGCAGTTCGGAAACGTCGCCGTCCCAAATATTCTCATTCTATGTTCAGTATGAAAATGCATCTTACTTAACATTTTTCAACATTGAAAAGTGACTGCAATCATTACAAATGTAATAGTGCTAGACAAGAATTTATTTCTTACAAATCCCTATCCCCAATCGCTCGTATATCTAATGGTGTAACCACTTTTCCAAATTACTTAGCATTTTAGCCCTAAGGTTAAATGCTTCATGAATATGCTACCTACCTGCTGCCTGGTTTGCATGTTCCTTCTCCAGAACTCCAGAACCCAGTCCATCATCGAGTGATGTAAGTAAAAGAGAATATCATTGGACGCTCCGTGCGAACTCGCCATATCTCCGTCTGCAAAACAAAACAATAACACTTATCTGTTCGCCAAATTGAGCGCGTGAAGGTCGACTTACTAATGAAGAAGTGGACGTAGTTGTGCGACAACTCGAACATTCGCGGGTCAAGGTGCTTCTTGTTGGAACAAGTGACCAGAGGCCGAGAGGCCCCGAAGATCATGTCGATGTCTGGGTTCGTAATCAGCCATTTGATCCGCGCATCGTTCAGCAATTCGCCCTCTTCCACCTTGTCGAATTGACGCAGAATTTGGGGTCTTCCCTAAAGACATTCCATAAAATCGGACAAGATTTAATAGGCGATACTTCAATAGTGGTCCAATTATGGTAAGGTCCATTCTTGACGAGCCCGTCCTCGTCGACCTCTCCAACCAAGAACTTCGAGAAGAAAATAGAGTGTTTTGGAGTGGGCAGAGGCCAATCGAGAGACGAGTCCCAATAGGGAACCCCCATGTTGATGTCCTCAGGACCCATATGTTTACGATAGATCAATTCAGCTCTGAAATAGACGATCTTCTTCGAAGGTTTTCAACTCAATTCATACCTCTTGAGAAACTCTCTATGCCAAAGCAGGAAGGCAGGCCCTGCATGGACTCCAGAATACTTGTGATTTCTTGCCAATCGAGAGAACACGCCACTCGTTTTCAACTCATTCAGCATTTTCTAGGATTGCATAGATTTGCTAAGTTTAATTTCGGAATGAAAAACCTCCCAGCGTTTCCTCTTCTCATCCGATAGAGTTCGGATCTCCTGTCTGTAGGCCCTCTGCAGTTTGATTCCCTTTCGGACGATGCAGCTTTCATTCTTCCACTTTCCTTTGAAATATCCACAGACGCATTTTCTCGATAGACAAGGCAGATATTTCATTTCTTCCTCTGACCAATCTGGAGGAATAAAGACATCGTTCGGAGGCACGAAATGCACTCCAAAGGATGATTCTTCGATTTGATCCAATTGGATCTAAATATTATGTCATTGTGACTGTTGATTTGTAATTAATACTAACCTTGTCGTCATCCTTCCTGGGTATTCTGAACCAAGGCATCGTGTAGTTGAGTGATGATCTATCATTTTGTTCCTTCATTTCAGATGATGTGTACAAGTACAGAATGTAGAAACTGCATAATACGGATACTATGAATATGCACAATCGGATTCGGTCCTAAAATCATCATTTTGTGATTCGCCGTTCTTCAATGTCATTCTTCTCTATTGGGCGAATGCGTGCGTGCTAATAAATTCGCTATGTCCAAATCATTTTTAACCGGAAAATCAATTCCTAGTCACAGATAAGTGAAGAAGAAGAAGAAAAGGCAATGTTGTTCAGCTCGCAAATTTATCAGTTTCAAACATGTTGATGATAAGACCTTTTCTTCTTCCAAAAACGAGCGATATTACAGAAAACTATCATCGAAATTATAGTAAATCCATACCTTATAACAATTAGCCGGGTTGTAGTTATATTTAGCAGCAGAATTATATTTGGGAGCGGTCATTTCGAGGAACCTATGCACCTGAAATGAAAATGGGTTGGAATGAATACTGAAGGTCGGCAGAAATCAAGAAGGGGGAGGGGCAGTCAGGTTGAAGTGCGAACGGCAACAGGAAATGTGAGGAAAACGTGAGAGGAGGAGGTGAGTAAAAGCAGAAATAGATTCTGAATATGGAAACGACAAAAATAATACTTCCAAAATGTATCGCCGATGAAAAACGACGAATCTACGAAAAAGTAAGGAATATAAAGAAATGGATGGAAGAATGATGAGTAAAGGTACCATTCACCATCCTGCATTCAATTCAGGTAAGAGGCAGAATTCGGGCAATTCCCCTCTTTCTCTCCATCTCTGCCTCTGTACGTCTCTTCTCATCCCTGTCATTGACATCAGTTTTACCAATCTCCTCGTAACTTTTTTTCTGTTGATGTTTTCATTTCTTCACTTCCCGTCATTTAACCTTCTCTTTCTTTTCTCTTTTTCTTCTTCTTCTTCACATTCTCCATTCCAGATTCCTGAATTGTTACAAACCTGATGCTTCGGCTAAGTGCCAGAAAGGAGGAAGAAGCGTTGAATAATTCGATCAAAATTTATTTCATGCAGACCTATTGCTAATTTCGGAACGTATGAACTAAAATAACACAGTTGAAAAACTTCGAGAATTTTCTTGAAATGATCCTCGAGTTCAAGGTTTCCCAATGCAAAATTGACCTCTCGGAATAGCAAATGTACTTCATTCACAACAAAACAATAGCCAAATAGACACAAGTGAAACGAGTAAAATTTTCTGGCTGATTATCTAAATTTCGAACTATTATTACGTCATAAAATTATGTGTTTTCTTGCCCATTCTGCCTATTCTGCTCACAAATGCATAGTGTTCTGTCCTCTGTCTCATTGTGTATATGTGAGGCTGAATGTAGTCCAATCACTTCATCTCTGCATTATTTGTAAGTGAGAACGAAGTCTTTGTGATTCATATCTATGCACATTCTGCATCGTTTTCGACGATATTGACTCAATTTGTTCACAACTTCGTCAATCCATCTCTCAATTTGTCGCCTCTCTTTCCCTTTTTTCTTCTCTTCTCAATGCCTTCCAGACTTTACTTCTCTTCTCAGCTTTTCTGCGAGTTTTCTGGCAACGTTTTCCCTATTTGTGTGTTTGTGTGTCGCCTTTTTTCATTGCAGTTCGTCCCTTGTGGATTTGCATCAGAAGCGTCAGATTTGTGCGTGAAGACAACCTATTTCACATTAGCATGTCATTTGTGCTTTTCCCTCTCAAATCTGAATCATTCTTCCAAATTGAACAGTCTTTGTGCCAAATCTCTCTTTTCTCGGCTTCCTTTTTTCACTTCATTTCGGCCTTCTCTCTTCTTTTTTTCGTGAAAGGCACTCACTTGGCGTTGAAAAATCAAATCAGAGCTGTCGCGCAGAAGCCAGCTACGGAGACTCATTCTTACTTGAGAAGGAGAAGAAGTTAGTTAGGGAAGAATAGAAGAGAAGGGATGGAAAGAAGTGGGTATGCGAAGAAGTGAGGGTGGGATTGGGACTGGGATAGGGTTGGATAGAGACGTATCAGGGATATCTGAGGATAAGATATATGCAAGTCGGATAGGTTCGAGCACGGCTTCTTCATTCCATTCTTTCGTCTGCTAACTGAATTTGCCTCTCTCAGATGCACAGGCATCAAATAAATATCAAAAGCATAAGAGAAGTCAGAACAAGTGTCATCTCTTCCTCGTCTTTTCACAAATTCTGCCTGTTTATTTTCATTTCCAAACATTTGTGTTTCAAAAATGTTCCCTATTCTCCGCAAAGCTCCTGGAATTCCTGAAAACATTGTCAAATCCCTTCGTGTTCTGTAGAGAGCAGATCAGAAAAGCTGTGCTTCTTTTTGTGAATTCCCTTCGTTCTGAACGCCTTTCATTCGAGTCCCATGAGTCTTATGATTTCCACAGCGAACTACCGAATGGGAAAGTCGTCGTCCTGTGCTCGGATTTAATGTTTTTCAGCATTTATTTGGAGGAGGACTAATGAAATCCCTTCCTCTAAACATCTCTGTACTTTGCATCCCAATTTGCAATACTCATGTTCACGTGTGACGACCAGTTTTGTTTCAGCGTATTATTCATCTTTAAAGGAATTAGTAAGCGTCGGGAAATATTACCAATTTTATTCACTCGCAATTTCGAAACTTTCATTTAATAGAGAAGTCTACCTTTTCCTCGATTAATAAATGATCTTCTTTCTTTTTCTGCAAACAGCTTCTCCCTTTCATTGCTCTGTCACTTCTAATAACATTGTCATCTTCTCTTCTCCTTACTCCTTAATCTCATATCCAGATAAGTTTTATTTTTTTCTTTCCCGAATGTTGTTTGTCTTATTCTTACGCATTACTTCCTATCGATGTACTATAAGTTTAAGATTTCTACTTCTAGGCTCTGACTTTTCTAATAATAATTCTGTTTCTTTGTTGCAGCGCCCACCTTCTATGCATTCTCTGAAATCCTCAATTGCCCTGCTTCTCTTCACAATTTCACAAATCGTTATGAACTCTAAAATTACTCAACTCTTGCAGTCATTTTTCATTGGGAATTACAGCAACAATTTATATTTTTACAATAAATTAATCGTGAACATGATTGATTCCTCTGCACTATGCCTATGTCTCTTGGCAATTACTCTTTTTGATGACGTCATTTGTCTGATCAGCTAAAATCTTTTCTTCATTAAATGTTTCACATGTCAGGTGGCAAAAGTATCAAGATTGCACTCATTTAGCAGAAAAACTCATGTCTTATCTTTCAGAATTTGATGTTACACTATTCACATTCATCCCTTGTTTGTTTACTTTGAAGAACCACGAAAATTTTAATTTCGAATTTAATGGATCCTCCCCTCACGTTCTTTTTCGTGTATTTGGATGGAATTAGAGCGAGAAAAAAGCCGAGGGATTTCGAGAAGCTCGAGTCTTTCCGGCAGAGGCTATTCAGGGCCCTTTGTCAAAAAGTCGGATAAATTGTGCAGCTTCCCAATCTAGCTGACCACTCCATGTCTGTTTCTGTTTCACTTCAGATCTTCACATTCTTTGATACTTCCTTCATTCCAACAACAATTCCCTTATCTTCACAAGCAGTCATTTATTCTTCTCTCCTTCTTCGCATTTATCTATCCAACTTCACATTGTTTTCAGATTGACATGAACAATTCAATATCAGAAAGTAGCCTTTAATCTGCATTGTTTCAGATGAACTATTGAACTACAATACATTATTGTTGATTCGATTGGATATTCACTCTATTTATCAGTGTTATCATTAGAACTCGATCAACCTGGACAATCTATTGATTTATTTCCTCCTGGATTTCATCTATCGGTCCTCCTTCCTATGTCAACTACATTTCTGCCAATCTAGGTTGCAGCCACTTCGTCAGCCAATACATCCAATCGGCTGTGTCATATTCTTCAGCCTTCGGGCTCTCGAGCCCCTGTGGGCCTGTCTGTCGACTTTATTCCCTACGACTATTTTGTGCGCCAGTTCCCAATTGACATTGCACAATGCTCTATTCGCACGTCACTCTACTCATGCTGCGAGTTGTGGATGTCGTCACGAAGACCACCGTGCAACAATCTGCACGAATGCAGGTCGCAGAGATCGCTGGAGAAATTCAGGTATTGTCAATGATCGATTACTTAAGACAAAACAAAAGGAGAGAAAATGTGATACATGAAAATTAGCGCGTTGTTTGTAAAGAATAGACGACGATATTCCCTCGATTCGAGGAATAACTTTGATGTCTACTTGAAAGTACGCGCAATACACAAATTGCATATTCGAATTTGTGCATCGTTTAGTTTGCCTCATATTCTCAGTCATCGACAATATTAATTACATACCTGCATATGGATTCAGATTACTGTAGCATATATGAAGCAATTCATATGCGCTGCTTCTTTATGTGTGGATTTGCCCTCCCTTCTCCTTCTCTTCTCAACCCTAATTGAATTGATGTTAGCCCGAGGCCTTCTCGCTTCAAGCCACTTGTGATATCTCGAATCTCCACATCCATATATCCTTTCCATCCCCTTCTTTATCTGCTCGTATATCTTCCTCAGAAAGGCAGTACTTCACACTCAAAATGGAGAAGCAGAAAAATAGAGGGGATGAAATAATTTGCAGATCGGTGTGCTGCTGCCTCTGCATGTGCAGATTGCCGGATCAGAGAGCTGTGGCAAGATCTGGGAACAGTATGGAATACAGAGAACAGAAATTGCACTCAAAACTATCAGGTTGCAGATTCATTAGCGATTTAGCTTTTAAATTAAAATGTCTCTAATCGGCTTTTAGAATATATCAGAGGGTTAACAAACTGAAAATGGACGTAGAGAGGGTGTAGGGTAAAGGTAAGATAGGGCAATCTGGGTACCAAAATGTGCGGTTTGGTGCAAAAGCCGCATACCGGTGAAAGTTTATACAATAGTACAGAGGGTTAGTGATGGGCAGATAGGGATGTTCGGACTCAAAATGTTGAGTACATTCTGAAGATAATTTCTGCACAAATATTCTCCTACTGGACGCTATCTCTACCCTTGCTCGAATTTGAAAAATGTGACTTTTACAAGAACCCGAGTGTGCACTCGATGAGTAGCTGATCATGTTGATATCAAATTAACCCTACCTCACCCTAACTCTACCCTTTCCATATCCATTTTTCAATTTTTTTACCTCTCTAGCATATTCTTCGACACACTGCCATTTTACAATCAGGTCTATCCCTCTGACATATTTTAAGAGCCGCCTATTCGTTGACATTTCGAGCTAAGAGTTAATTAAAGCAAAATCTGAGTTTAGAATACCAATGAATTATTGAACTTTAGAGAAATCAACGAAGAGCTGCCGTTCAGACTGGGAATGTCGATAAGAGATTCCTGTTGGACGGACAGAATCTCCATGGAGCAGACGATTGCCTTCCTGAAGGAGGGAGTGACGCAGTGTTCGTGCTGCCAGACGCCTGGATGCAATAAGAAAAGTGCCCCTGTCGTGGCTGTTGTCGGGCCGGGCAAGTCATCTGCAACCATTGCTGTGCAGAATCTTCTTCAGGCATAAATGACACGATTGCATCATACCGAAATAGTGATATATATTCAGGTATTTCGTATTCCTCAAATCGGGTATTCAGCTACAACGCCAGATCTCTCAGATAAGGAACAGGTATGAGTTGCTTGAGTTATATGAATGATGATATAATCATTACAGTTCGGGTATTTCCTCCGCGTAGTGCCAAGCGATGTGTGGCAGGCTCAGGCCATCAACCAACTACTCCACTACTACAATTGGACTTATATTGCAGTTGTCTATAGCGCAGGTACACATTCAGATAGCATTGTGCATTTTGTCCTTTTTTATCACAGCCAAATTGCATATTTCTTTGCGCAGCGAGTTTTTGTCGCGAGAAATCTTCGAAAATCTTCGCTCCAACCGGAAACTTGCAGCTGAATTTGAAGGGAAGCAGCAGTGACTTCCAAAACGGGAAAGGAAGGAGAGGAGAAGGGAGGAGAGGCACAAATAAAATTGTGCGAATAAGTTGAGGAAAAGGGATTTGTGAAGAGAAACTGCGTCAAAAGAGAACAATGCTGAGGCCATTCCAATTGAAACCAGGATTGGAGATCGAATGCTGCATCACAAATGGCTATGACATGATGATATGATATGATATGCAAACAATGAAATACTGCACTTCCATGAAATTGCACAATTTATATACGATGATGAAATACTTTTAAAAAATATTGCTATACCTATAGGATTGAATTCAGGAGCTTATGGAGAAAAGGGTTTCGAATCGCTGGAAAGGCATGTGAGTGCGAAGAATTCGCGAGTCTGCATTGCCTTCTCGCAGAAGATCAAGACTTTGGCAGACGTGTCTGAATATAGAAAAGTTAGTCATCAGCATTGCATCATCCAAGAAAATCATCACGATTAAGGTGTTGTTATCATTAGCAAGTCAAAAGACAAGGCCGCAAGTGGTCGTCTGTTTCTGTGAAGGCCAGGCAGTGCGCAAGTTTTTCACCGTGCAGAGGGACTTGGCCAAGCAAATGAACAAGTTCCAACGATTCCAGTGGATTGGCTCTGATGGCTGGGCTGACAGAAACGATGTGATCGAAGGACTAGAAGACGAGGCTGCGGGAGGATTCAGCATACGGATTCATGCCCCTAAGGTGCACTTCATTTATATTCAATGAAAAGAGTTTGATTTTCAGATTCCCGGTTTTCGAAAATACTACACATCGCTTCATCCAGACAACAACACCCTGAATCCGTGGTTTCGCGAGTTCTGGCAAGAGCGGTTCAAATGCGTCTTCGCTGTGTCGAAGGAGGACAAAAACAACGAGAAAATCAAAATCTGCACGGGCAATGAGAATCTTGACGTGGATTTCAAAGAAGACCCCAAACTGTCGCAAGTCATCAACTCAATCAAAGTGGTCGCCTATGGACTGAGGAACATGTACCAGGACAGATGCAGGGACAACTCCACTCTCTGCACGGAAATGCTCTCCAGGAATGGCACGCTACTCTACAACTACTTGCTGAATGTGACATTTCGAGATCAATTCGATCAGGCTATTTACTTCGACCGAAATGGCGACCCTCCTGCTTGGTACGACATTCTCAACTACGTCGGGTTCGCCAACCCTGATCAGCCCTATGTCGAGGTGAAGATCAGCTTGTGTCTATGCACTTAAAGAAGAACTCTAGATTGGAGCGTATCGTTCGATGAATGAAAATGGGAAGGAGAACAAGGAGGAATTGAACATGACAGACATCAAGAATGTCATGTTCTACAGCAAAACCAGTGAATTGCCTGTTAGTGTCTGCTCGAAGCCTTGTGAAACTGGACAGAGAGTAAGTACAGGGTCTTTATTAATTGTCTGACGCTATTCAAGCGTCCATACTTTATTTCGTATGGATCGAATTAGGCCAAATTTGGTATTTTGGAAGCCTCATAACAAATAGTATCCTTTTAAATTTCACAAAATTTTAATATACTAGATTGATACTGCGGTATCACTCTCATCAAATATGCTTCTGCATGCTTTGTAAAATGAAAAATTCGATATTCTGAAATAGTGTGTGGTGGAAAATAGTGAGAAACAAGTTGTAAAGTTGACTTGTAGTTCATCATATGGTTTAGGTCAACATCTTAATCCAAAATTTAGGTTGATTCCAATCATGTATATGTCGTTATGATTCAGTATTTAACGATGAACAATATTTTAGACTATAGATGAGATATAATGATAAATTAATCTCTTACTAATGATAAAAGTGTCTTGATCATAAGATTTTATATATATATATATATATCTTGTAATCTACTTATCAAGGACTTCAAAATAATACCCCATTTATTATAACATTTTCGATTATTTGGGATTTTTAATAGATGGTGGTTTAATGAGAGTCATGGATAATTAACGAATATCCTGTGTTTTCTGATGAAATTGAATGGATTTTAGCAAAGAGACACTGTATCCTGCTGTTGGATTTGCGAGAATTGTCTGGGCAACCAGATTGTCTCGGCAGACATAAAGACCTGTCTCAATTGCACACTGGGAAGCTGGCCAAATGCATACAGAAATGGTTTGATGAAGTACAACTTCAATTTACTGTATCTTATTGCAGAGTGTCTCTTAATTCCACATGAAACTATAGAATGGTCGGGAATGGGCCCTATCGTAGCCCTTGTCTTCGCAACACTGGGAATTCTCACGACTATTTTGACAATCATTATATTCCTCAAGCATAATTCGACCCCTGTCGTGAAGAGCACTACCAGGGAGCTCAGCTACATAATTCTGCTTGGAATCATATTCTGCTACGCCATCACATTCGCAGTTCTGGCCAAGCCATCAGGCATTTCCTGCTTCATCAGCAGAGTCATTCCACCCATTTCATTCTCAATTGTCTATTCTGCAATCCTAACTAAAACTAACAGAATTGCAAGGATCTTGGCAGGCAGCAAGAAAAGAATTCTAACCAAGAAACCCCGATTCTTGAGCACGTTTTCACAGGTGAACCATTTTTCAGAAAGCTAATCTTCATTAGTTTTATTGAAGGTTATAATAACTTGGATTCTTGTCGGAATACAATGCGTGATTGTGGCCGCTTGCGTAATGAAGGAGTGGCCCGATGCAGCGTTTGTCTCTGCATTTCTGCCCAGAAGAATGGTCCTCGAGTGCAACGCAGAAACGACTGCCTTCCTCATTCCCTTCTTCTGGGATTTCTTCCTCATCTCGCTCTGCACTTTGTATGCCTTCAAAACGCGAAATCTGCCTGAGAACTTCAACGAAGCCAAGTTTATAGGATTTACAATGTAAGGATCTATTCAAATGATTTAAATGAATGCCGAATTTCAGGTATTGCACCCTAGTGGTATTCATAGCCTTCCTAGTCCTTCATGTCGGCACTTCATACAAGGCATTGGTGATGAGTTTCTCCTGCTCTATCTCTGCAACAGTTGCACTGGTTCTGCTATTCTTCCCCAAGATTTACATAATCATTCTGCACCCCGAAAGGAATGTCAGGGCTTCATACACTACAACTAAATTGATACGGTATGAAGTACACGATTGAATTGATGAAGTTTTATGATGAATTTTAGATGCCATTTCGGCAATTCCCAGGGAACGTATGATAGTACGAAGCAGGGCCAACACTTGTCATCAAAGACCACACGAACTTCGATGCAGTCGGGCTCTGTCAGGTTGGATCAGCATGACAACATGTGCGTGCAGTCTTGTACTCGACTTTCAAACATATCTGCACTGTCTCATGCTCATTAACAATCAGTACAAAGCAAATCAAGACACGAGAAAGGGACAAAAATCGATACCCGTAATCATGGATTTTTCTATTTAATTTTCGTTTAATGTAATAATCATTTCATTAGTATCTAGTTACGGTATATTGATGCCGTTTTATTTTCATGCAAATGAGGTGCACAGGCTAATGACGTTGTTTTCGATTGTTAATGAAAATGACACTGTGTATATCCGTTTAGTTACTTTCAACTCAATTGATTGTTTGCAGTAAATCATCATCAACTGGGGGCACAACGGGAATAGGAGTAACGAGAAATGCTTCTGTACATGTGCCCATCAGACACTCACACAGTGATGCAGCCACTCAGACTGAAGGCAAGCACACGTTACATCTCATGCATTTCTTCTTTTACAATATTATGAACTGTTGAAAATCACAACGTAATATTGTGAGAGAAAGACTTGTATCATATTCAAGTTGTAAGACAGAAAAGAAAATGACAATGTCTAACGGGGCTGTTCGGAGCTTTGAGTTTGAGAAAATTCGGAATCGGAATCAAATTCCCAAGCAGCTCGGAGTCGAATCGGAATTCCGTGGCCAAAAATCCCTCGGAGTCGAAATATCGAACAACCCTGATGTCTAACATTGCCTACAGAATGATGAAAATGCGATTGCAGGAGGAGGAAAACTGTCTCGGGCGTTCTCGATAACTCGACATCGAGGCGGGAAAGGCGTGCAGATGGAGGAGGACGTGCAGCAGCTTCTGCAGGCATGCCTCAGATATCAGGTCGACCTGCGCTTTTGTCTGCTCCCTCTCTCTCTCTCTGTGTTCAATTCAATGCAGTCTGCATCCAGTTTGCAGTGATTCATTCAATCATTCAAAACTGACCAAATCTCTTCATTCATTCGTGAGCAGCTTCAGTGTGGGCTGTCTGCTTAATTCGCTCCCCTTCCCTCTATGAACTGTGTCGTGATTGTCATGACTGTATGTCTGCAGTGTGCAATTCCTCGTGAAGATCAACCTCTAATCATGCCAATTTAGGACGAGAAAATGCAAGCGAATGCAGCAAATCTGCTGCTGGAAGAGCCCGAGGACGAAGTGAGTGCCTTGATTGCGGGATCGATTCAGAACTCGGTGAGAACCGTGCTTTCCACCGTGGGCCCTAAGCGGGTGCCCCACACTGTCGTTCGTGCACCCAATCACACTGCAACTGCAACTGCAAAGTCACACCCCAAAGTGCAACAGACTTCTCCGCGGAGAGAGCCTGAAGACAACGATGGATTTGAACAGGTAGGACTTCATTAAATCAAGGGTTCTTCACAGGGGAACCTTCCGAACTGTTACTCGAATTTCTTGCTCATTTTTGGTAAAATGGCCCAATTCGGATGCCTAGGTCACGAATATCAACTCAAAAAGTGCGAATGAGCTCATTAGTACTTTTTTTTAAGTTGATAATTCTAATCTACATATCCGATTTGGGGACTTAAGTATGGGGAAAAATGTTTGTTTTAATCGAACGAATACTACAATAGGTCCGATTTGGGTTATGTACCAAAAGTGAGCAAGAATTTCGAGTAACAGTTCGGGAGATTCGCTTGTTAGATATGGAGTGGTACTAACTAAATAAATGAATATTTCAGAGCTGCAATGCAATGTTCAAATTCTTCGTAAACATTCATTCACATTTTGCCAATGACCAATGTCTTTAGTTGCGAGTGTTTCCTGCTTAGAGTTGGATGATGAGTTGATGTGTTCATTCTTCACTCTTCACTCTTCTTCTATCATTCATTTCGAATAATTTTCACTTGATAACTAACTCATTCTGTGTGGCACATCCTATTTTTACGCGCTTATCACGTATTAGCGTATTGGCATAGAGACAATGGAAAAGAAGGCGATGGGCGGGGCGAGCTGTGTTCCTCTCCTGCTTGCTGCTTTCTCCCAGTACCTGAAACCACTTTCACCTAGAGCCAGATTAATCACTTAATTAGGAGTTGAACACAGTTTCTCTCTGGCCCACTCGCTTTAATTCCCAATCTGATTCTTTATAATTTAGCTGCTGCGCAGCCGGGGTGTCGAGCCGCTCACATTCACTCAGGCAACTCCACTCTGATTGCACATTCAAGTGCCTAAAGTAAGAAACATCGAATTATCAAATGTATATCACCCGGTTGTTCGTCTGTTTTCTCGAAGAACACTAATGATCAGAGATGATTGCCTAATGCAGAGCAAATATGTTTACAATTTCAGCTAGTGCCTTCTGTCTTCTGCCTTCATTCCAAATATGCAGTCTTCTTCTTCCACTTCCACTGCTCACTATGGCCATCTCATCCCATCTGAAGTCTCTGCAACCTCGTTCCACTGTCCTTCCCCTCCATACTCCTCTTCAGACCCGAGATATTCCTCCTCGACCCCTGTTTCCCCGCAACTTCCCGACATTCCGAATGACGACAAGCTAGCTGAGATGTCTGTCCGAGAGCTGAATCATATGCTGCAAGGCCACAACAGGGAGTTCGTCAGCCAGCTCAAACAGAAGAGAAGGACTCTCAAGAATCGACACTACGCGCTGAATTGCAGAGTGCGACGCATTCAGACACAGTTGCAAATGGAAGCTGACAACGTTGTGCTCAAAGAGAAGGTGAGTAGAGAGACACCGTGGATAATTTCATTGAAACAATTCGTAGCTTCGTCAAATGCACACATTCCTATTAGACCTGCAGGCCAGGATTCAATTCTACGAGCCCGCCTTCGCCCTCCCTGAACTCTCCATACCACAATTCTCTTACTTACCTCAGGTACTTCATAGCCATTCAATTATAATTATTGCAATTACAATGCGACAACATGACTTCTATGACGTACAGCATGCTTATATATATAGAAATCCTACGTCATAGTAACATTACCATACCGTGCTGATTGAATTGATTGATTTATTGATTTATCGATTTTCAGACTTCGACCCATCCATCATGTTCGAGCACAATAACATCAGTGCCCCTGGCTCCCATCCCTCTCCACTCCCTCCCTCTTCAACCTCTGCACACTCACAATCTCAATATCATCCACCAGGAACACTCATATTAATCACTTCCTTATCATTATCATTTTATAATTATCAGTTAATTGATTAGACTAATTATCTCAAACATGTTAATTGTCCGATGAATAATTAAATCTCATGTTCTTTTCATTGTCCCGGTAACTATACCTTTTATTGCGATTGTGCAATTCTCTGTAGTCAAGTAGATTTTCGCCCGTGTTATGACATTTATGAAGACTGGTATTTTGTCGAACTTTTCCTTATAATTAGACATTTATGCATTTTATTCGATGATTTAATAATGTTATCGTCAGGGGTGTGCGGAAATTTCCGCACACCCCTGGTTATCATGCAATTATTGTCAATTTGCATTACGTTTAAGCTCAAAATAGTAAATCCAATGATTTAAAATCAAACTCACAATATCTTTGAAACTGCATTGTTTTCATGCATTTCATTCAAAACCTTGAACCATCGAAATCTTCTCATGCAAGCAGTACTTCACCATAAATTGTGATAATTCGCATATTTTTGAGAGTAATAATAAATGTTTTGAGATTTTACACACTCTTATGACACATAACGAACAATAGAAAATTGTTATTATTATCAGAGTTTCGAAGAATCGACCTTTGCCCATAGAACAGCTCTGCTTTTGCTTTTGCTCTGCAGTGTTATTTCGTCGTTATCTGCTGCTATCTGCTTCCCCCTTGTTCTGTCATTTCGGTGCAAGGCAGCACTGCCTGGTTCTACTCATTTCAATGATATGGTGCCAGGCACCCGCAGGCACACGGCCTTTCGTTTCACCCCCAGGCCAATCCTTATCAGTCTTCCATTTTCTTCCTTCCATAAAAACTCTAGGAGAACCCGATGCATTGGGTCATCCGAGAAGGAACGCATTGACAAAGTAGCAAATAGCAACCAAGTGTTCCTTTTATCATCGCTTTATCTGTATTCGAAGAAGGGGGACTTTCAAATAAATATTTATATGAAGAAGAACATTGCAATTTCATATGCACCTACAGTAATCTAGATTGCTTGGTTGAGATCGTTCATGGAGGCGCATCTCCATAGCCGAGTTTGTTCCACTCGTCCCTGTCCATGAGCCCGTTCTCCATTCGACACGCGAAGTACGACTTGGCCGATTCCCTGCATTCGCTGTTGTAGTGCTTGTTCTCGTTCATGCACACCATATATCTAAAAAAAAATTATTATTACTATTCAACTACCAATTTCAGATTAATTACTAGCTAGATTGATAACTACCATATGATGAAATGGCGGATTCTTTTATTTTCAACCAATATCTATTTACTCATTTTCATTCTTTATCCCCAATTAAAAGTACGCTATACCATGAGTTCGTCAAAAGCAACATCTACGCTATACTCCTCTTTCCAAAATGCCGCTGTGCGAAATAGGAAGAGCCCTTTTCTTCCGCACAATTTTATGCGTCCTTCTTTTTTCGTTTTCCCTTTCTCTTCGATTTTCTTCTCGCTGCTGAAGGCAAAAGGGAAAGAAAAAAAGTCGAGCCAGGGCGCGTAAAAGTTAAATCCCTTTTTCAAGCGTGGAATGAATTGGAAAGAGAAGAACAGTGTGACATCAGTTAGTGATTTGATCTGTCCGATGTTATTTTTTAATTGAATCGATCTATTCATCCTTTCATTATTTTAAGAATATTTTTTCGTTGAAATATTTTTGAAAAAAAAAACATTCTCTACAATTCTATCAAGTAGATTCTTTTTCAAATCTATCATAATTTAAGAGGAAATTGATTTTTGAGTTATTGTTAAGGGGGGCTTCGCCGAACGAAACCGAGATAAAAGCACTGTAAAATAATTACCGTAACATTTCCAACTTGCAAAGTCCGTCGTGATCGAGTGGAAACGAGCCCTTCAGAGGTGGCACGGGCGTCTGCACGCGTTTGTTGAATGGACCCGAATTGCCTGACATCACTTTGGCTTATTCTGCTATACAAACTGAACAAACAATTAACTTTGATTATTTCGAGAAAACATAAATATTTACTGGCATTCAAGCCATTTCTACTGTAAAAAATCAATCCTAGAGCGAATATTTTTATTCAAACAGACAAAATCTGAACAATACCTGTATAGAAACGAATAAAGACATGTTTCTCTGACTAAGGGCCTATTACTAGCAGAACTAGGAATAAAGATGCATGAAGACTGAGCATTTACAAAGCCGTGTCGTTAAGTCTGACAAGTTTTCGAGATGTAAGTGCAACATTTGTTACCTGCCCTTTATATCTAATCAGGTAGATAGTGCTGATTGGCTGATTATAGTTAATCAAAATGCTAACTCAGCGAAAATTTGCAATTCTCCCCGAGTTGTGCATAGTGCAAGTAGTGAAAGTCAATGAACTCTAAAAGGGGCTCTGCAAACAAGCATTGCACATTTCAACGACACATCTCTGTGACTCTTTCACAAGCTGCAGATCGGTTTGCAACTTGAAATGATCAATAATAAACATGAACGTGGAATTATTCCTCTACAGGCATTGGCTTGCCTTCCTCCTCGAGTCTCTTTTTGTACTTATCCCAAGACTGTATGGGGATTCTGGGCAGTTCGCGAACTACTTTATAATTCTCGATGTAGACCCAGGCTCCAACGGCCATTAGTCCTGTTGTGGCCAGGAAGAATTGTCGAATTTGCGAGAGTCGCGCCATTTCTGTAAGAATTCCTATGTTACCTTCTCTCGGAATGGACAACTTGGAACCCACATTATAATAAGAAATAGCATAGAAACGATACGCGGTTCTCTTACTTACAAAACACTATCCTTAACATGTCATGATGTCATATGAATTCCAAATGGTTTTTTTCTTCAAATAATTCATTTATTCCACTCACTTACTCAATCAGTTTCCTGCGATTTGTCTTCTTCAGTCTCAATCTTCGCCCAACGCTTCAAATCGGAGAGTCGCAGTCGAGAGCCCTGAATTGTAAAATTTAGGCCTCCTGCGTAATTCATCTATTTTAATGTGAATCCCTCAATCTTTTATTTTTAAAAATTCGTCCACCTCTTGCAACTAGGCTATGATAGGAACAAAGTTGGGTAGGTTGAACATAACAAAAATCTCACTATAGATGAGTTGATCATATCTGGGCAACATATTCCTTATCTAAACTTCTAGCAAATACTATCTACATGAAGTGAATGAGATGAAATTCATTTTACAAGAGTTGAAAGTATGAATAGGGTCTTCAAGTTGGTGTTCGGGTTAAAATTTTTATACAAAAAGATTAACTGGGATGTGAATAAGATGTTTATGAAAAAAATATAAAATTAAAAATTTTCTAAGCCGAAAATAGCGCAAAATTGTCGCCCTCAAAATTAACACATTTTCTCTGTACAAATTCGGCTTGTAGGCGCTTATAGGCAAAAAATTGTTTGTGTTGTTTTTTTTGCACGTAACCATTTTATTGGATGTATCGTCAATCTAGATAGGGTCTTTCGATACATTTCGGGCTTGAAAGCTATCTCTTCCCAAATTTTTGATCCCAAACTAACTCGCTTCTGCTATCAATGGATTTTTGCAAGGGGACGAGTTTGAGGACTCTAATAGTAAGTATGAAGTGGATGAATTATACAAAGAGCCGTCAATTTGTGTCAAAACAATGATGCAATTGCACTCACGATTTGCTGCCCGAAGGAGATCTGGTCTTCAGTCCAGTAGTAGGTCCGCGACAGGGCGGGCAGGTTCTCGTACAGAAATCGGCGACCCTTCTCGCTGCGTCTGAAACATAAATGCTCAAACTTGAGTTTGAAGAAAGAAAGAAAGAATCAATGAATTCCTACCTCAAAGCTACGAACCCTCCGAAAGTAGCGCAGATGAGACCGATCTCGAACACGGCCAACCTGTAGACGCCCCTTCTGAGTCCGGGAGTGGTGTCCAGCGTTCTGCAAATTTAGGAATTCTTTTGAAGTTCGTCCAGAGCATCCACCATTTATTTGAAAATTTCATGCACTTTAGAGATTAAATATCGCTGGACAAAAGATGTGTAAACTGGGTGAAGTTTCCAATTCGATGTGGTGGGTGAGCTGGATGATCTTTCCAAGAAGCTTTTCAAGGTACGACAACTTGATTTAGAAGTGAAAAAACGAAAAAACCACTGCTTCTACAGCAAAAATGTCAATGAATACAAAGAAACAAGTGAATTGCGATGCAATTGCAGTGACTCCGCCCACTTTCCTTCACTTTATGCTCTGCAGAATTTTGGGCCCAGTTTTGTCAATTTATTTCATTTTCTGTCGATTAGTTGCTGAATTTCTTCGATTCTTTTCATCTACTGTATCAAGAAAAATTAACATAATTTTTCTGTATAAAAATTTCATTGCTTCTCTGCTCGTTTCGAGTTTTCTATCGTGATTTTGTTATTTTGTTCATTTATGAATTCAGGTAAACTGAACGATGCCGGAGATCATCGGAAAACTTCTGAAACAGGACAACAAACCGGCCACGGAGATCGAGAGGCAGTTCGCCCAGGCTCTCGTGGATGTCGGCAATGCGGGCGACGTGAAGAGTCAGCTCGCTGAGCTCTACATCCTCGGAGTTAGGGTAAGGGATTGAATGAATTGATAGAGCATAACTAAAGAAAACAAGTTCTTTCGTATTCCACACAACTTTGGCAACTACTATTTGACTAGATGACGTGAACTATCTTTTCCCATATTATTTCGCCCTACTTTCCTCCTCTCCTTATCTCTAACTATAGGTCTCGTCATCTCATCTCATTGTATAGTAATTATCCACACTTTGTGCATAATTATATTTTTGTACAGAAACTGGGTGTGGAATTCAATAGTCCGCAGAGAGGAATACCTAATTCCTTTTCTTGCAGGAGATCGAAATGGGCGGAGGCAAGTCTGCACTGCTCGTGTTCGTGCCCGTGCCTCAGCTGAAGGCCTTCCACAAGGTCCAAGACAAAATCGTTCGAGAACTCGAGAAGAAGTTCAACGGCAGACACATCCTTTTCTTGGCTAAGGTAAATCAATTCAAAATATAAGAGACATTATGGTTGGACGAAAAGTGTTTTGCGAAAGTAAATGTTTTAGCTAATAACTTTGTTGTTGATGGGGCGATCAGATCCCATTGCTCCCGTCTCTTATTCTAAAAGTCTAGCTATCCGATAACACTAACTATCCCTGATCTCACAAGAAATAAACTTGCAGCTTTTGTTGGCGGACCGAAATTGTATGGTTCATTTTTAGACCGAAAGTTGATTTTTGTGAAACGAGGGGATGAAGTTATATGTAACGATTAGTACCATCGGATAGAGCTCAATTTCTAGAATATGGGACAGGGGCAACGGGGATTTGACCGCTTCATAAACAAAGGTATCTGCGGAAAACTTTAATTTGGCAAAAAAGCTCGTCCAACCCTGACAGACATGCGCTTTGAAACGGAATTGATAAAATCTTAGAATTTAGCAGTTCCTTGAGATAAAGCGCAAAATCAATGCCTTACGGTATCACTGCGTCCTGTGAAATCGAGTCGCAATATCGAGGCTATGGCTACATTCAATTAATTTCAGCGTCGCATTCTGCCGAAGCCCCTGCGCGGCACCAAAGCCCGTCCCCAAAAGCAGAAGAGGCCGCGTTCGCGCACACTCACTGCCGTCCACGAGGCCTGGCTCGATGAGATCGTCTTCCCTGCAGAGGTCGTTGGCAAGAGGATCCGCGTCAAACTCGATGGAAAGAAGATCTACAAGGCAAGTCGTCTAGAATGTACTAGAAACGAGAATGGGCGGATAGGAACCATCATACCGCAAATGGGTATTGTGGGCCGATAAACCGCCGAAAGTGATCATTTACGAATGCAGTCCAGAAAAATGGTCGTAGTCTAGCCGCATATGACTTGAATACATTACCACTCTGGATACAATCTTCATCCCTTCTTTGAATGGGAATAACTGTCCTCTTATAAAAGCTGTACAGCCGTATACTTGTAGAAAGTAGTACACTGGAGAAATAGGGTTATGGGTCTAGATTGGGTAGGCTAGACTGAGCAGTATCTAGAAATGCTCTATTCATGCAACTCATCATTTTGAGATCGAACATGGCCTACCTTTTCATAGCTCTATGGCCTCCCTTTACACAGCCATATATTTTTCAGTAATGTACGGCTGCATGGCTTTACAAGAAGCCGGAATAACTTGGTCTGTTTCAGGTGCATCTGGACCGCTCTCAGCAGACCAACATCGGGCACAAAATCGACACATTCGCGGCCGTCTATCGCAAACTCACCGGCAAGGAGGTCCAGTTCGAGTTCCCCGTTGAGCCCAACTATTAAAATTATTGTTTCCCTCCACTTTCATTTTTTTTGTTGAACCTTTTTTTTGGATGTTTGTTTGAGAAAATAAACGATTGTTTATTTCAAACATTTGAATTGACGAGTTATTGAGTCCCATTTCCCACCTCACACAGAGCCAATGAATGGCCGTTAACTTGATTCTTCCCACCACAACAGTCATGCAGATTCCACACATCATTGAAAATGAATGAAGAAACTGGCGAATCTGTCAGGCATAGTGAGATGACTGAACGACATCGACGCGACTGCAGTGCAGTGGACGGCGGGAGGAGAATGGACAGGACGGTCGAGTGGAGGGTTCCCAGGCAGATGAAGATGCACAGCGACTCTTGACAAACCGAGTAAGGGAAATTGCTTTCGCCTTTGAAGAAATAGATGAATTGCAAAAGAAGAAGGAACTAATTGGGATGACCGTCCTGATGTTCATCCTCATTCTGTGCACCTTTTCACTAGGCTACCGCGTGTTCTACACTCGAATCACTGCATACGGAGAGATGACGAGGCGGCTGAAGACACTGAGGAAATACAACACAGCGTTCGACGATGCTGACATAGACTTCGAACTCATCTATAACAGTCGACAGACAGGATGGAAATGAAGTGAGGAAGATTTTTTTCTTAATTTATTCAACACCCATTTATAATCTAGATTCTGTTTTTGTATAAAATACTAATTTAGTGTAAAAAGTGGGTGTGGAGTACAGTAAGTCGACGAGTACAAGAGGACAGAGTGAATTGCCGAATTACAGGAGATTCGAAGTTACATTCACACGGGATAGTGCCAATTCGATAGAAGTGAACACGAAGGAACGAAAGAAGAATGAATTATGCAAAATATGGAAGTAAAGCGCGAGCAACATAATCGGAAATCTCTTTCAAGTCTTCATAAAACACTTTTATTTATAAGCTGCAGACAATTTTCGAACTGCAGAACGATGAAATAATGCCGAATGAACGAAGAAAATAGAGGGAGTAAGCAAAATGAAGAGGAACCTGACGAGTTGCACCGAAAACATAGTGAAAATGAAATTGAAGAGGGGGAATTGAAATAGGCACATCGCGTTGATTGTTAAATGAATGAATGAATGATTGAATTGACAAGGGAATTTACCCAAATGTCCTGACGCCAAATCGCTTGCACTTTCGTACTCGGGGGTTTTCAAATATCGTCGTTCCGAATTCGAAGTTAGTTTTTCCTAACGATGCATTAGGACCAAGCTCTGGAAATCCGATTTTATCTTCCGTTCATTGGTAGTAATGCTGGGAAATGAGCCACATTTATCAACATTACTGTCAACGCGAACAAAGGCAAAATTGAGTCTCCAGATTTTGGTCCTAACTCACCGTTAGGAAAAGCGGACTTCAGATTTGGAACGACGATATTTGAAAACCCCCGAGTACGAAAGTGCAAGCGATTTGGCGTCAGACACTTCTTAGGTGGCTTCCCTTGCGAGTCACTAGGGTTAGGCAAATTAGGTAGACAAAGACACAGACGAAGAGCAGAGCAGTAATGTGTATTAGTAGAAGAAACGAAGCAAAGGGACAAATCTGTTCATAAAGCATAGACGAGTTTGATGAGTTCGCTTATCACTGTTTAGTAGTAGAAGTATTCTGAATGATCCGCACACATTGGGTTTGCAAGGAATGAGGGCGAGGGTTTAGATACAACAACCATTGATGAAATGAATGATATCTTATCATCCATTCGAGTCGAGGAATTGCCTATATAAAAGAGATAGAAAATACAATTACACAAGTACAAGTACGTTTGAGTTAGTTTCGAGTAAATCGGTGAGTGAATAACTTAGCGCTTTTCCAGAATGGCGAGTCGTTGTTCGAGTAGAGCGATGCGGTCCAGCAGCAGGTTGTATTCGGCACGAGAGACGAAGTCGGACGAGGGATGGGAGGCGCCGCCACTGGGAGAGATGGACGAGGCTGGGGGAGAGGGTTTGTGCGACAAGGACTGCTTGCTCTCCGAGTCACTCGCTGCAGAGACGCCGAATGCAGGTCGAAGGACGGAGACTTTGGGCTGCGTAATTATGGAGGGGGAAGAATTAGATGCAGGGGCTCCCTGAAACATAAGAAATTCTCTTGAAGAACCAATAAATAACTAGTACGGTCGTGGGCCAAAACAGTCGTCGGGGAAACCCTCGAATCCCATCAATATCAAATTTGAGAAACCACTTGCGCTCTCTCGACATATTATAGTGCAAAAGTGAGCGTAAACCGAGTTTTACTCGTTTTCGCAGATTTTATGTATTATAATTTCGAATTGTTTCTGGAATTCTTCCACTCCTGTGTGATTTTCTATTGACTATGGACTAGGTCCATTTTGACATAAAAATTTCCAAAATTGAATAAGAAAAGCGATCAGGATAACTAGAAACAGAAAGTGATATTTTCCAACGCAATTACTCCAAAATAGGGCAATGTACACTTTTAGAAAAATGACCAGTCTCAGAAAACTTTGTTTGGCCCACGGCTGCATTTAGTAAAGCCCACTTCTTGTCTGCACGTTTCTAGCGCATTATGTATAAAAACCGAGTGGGTTATGCAGAAGACAGAATAATTCAACTCACAATGCTAGCCGTGACAGTGAATCCCGTGGACAGACTTGTGGTGACAGGCGCGTGTGTCTGGTGTGATTGCTTCTCTGCCTGTCCACTCACGTTCCCAGTGCCAGTTCCATTGCTGCTGCTGCTGCTGTTGTTGTAAGGAGCAGTGCCAATCTCGCTGATTGTCATCTGGCTGCTGGCGAACAGATTTTCCTGCGATTCTTTCTTCTTCAGCACCATCATGCTCGCCGGTCGCTTCGCATTTGGGGGGCGCGGTCTGTCCTTCGTTACATGACTCAGGTTCGATAACTGCAAAGAGAATAATTCATTTCATTCATGAGTTCATTTGATTGCATTTAGGTAGGGGTGTCTAAAATTTACCCGTTCAAGATTTTTCCCGATTTTACCATCCCCGTTCGTTCCCGTCCCAAAAAATCGAATTTTGGACACCCCTGACTGCATTCATACCTGATCATTAGCAGTCTCGTCACTCCATCCCGGTTCTGCAGTCAGACTCGAGGGTCGAATGTCTGCATTGTCCTGCTTCGAGCGAGAAATCTGGTCGGGGTTCAGCGGCTTAAAGTTCTGAAATTCAAGATTTTCTATTGGAACCTTTTTAATTTGATTATACTTTGTTAAGATTCTCCCGAAGAGCTGCAAAATTGGCTGATTTAGGAGGAATGGATGCAGCTGCAGCAGACGGAATGGGCGCAGCAGCAGGGGCGCTGCTGGATGGAGGGGCGTTGGCCGCGCTGCTCGGCACTGGAGGCACCGTGTCCAGCACTTTGGGTTTGAGTGGTTTGGCCGGAACAGCAGGTGGTTGGGCTGTGGGAAGGACGGGCACTGGGGCAGAGCCACTTGGAGGACCAGATACAGGCACGGTGAGGGGAGGCTTCGACGCCGAAGGAGGCAGTTTCTGGAGAGTCGAGACGTGTACTCCTGAGGGCGTATTGATTGGCACCTGAAAGGAGAAGAAATTAAAAGGAAATTCGATATGACAACAGGGAGACATGAACAGAGCAAACAAAGGGGAGCACAGGGAAGGAGGCAAGGGCTAATTAGGCAACTCCAAACCAAAACAGATCAGTGAGGGGTATCATATTACCATCGATTCAACTGAATTCAACGTTCAACGAGCACAGCAAAGGGCAGGGTTAATGTTAATGGGAGAATATGTTAGAGAATTGCAAGGAGAATGTGTTGTTGGAATGAGTCATGCAAAGCAGCCGAATGAAGCAGCTGCATGCGACACGAATGCACAGCGGGGAGGCGGCATCAGTCAAGAAATTTGATTATCATCAATTCAAAAAGGAGTTAGTCTGATTGGGGGATTGGCGAGGAGTTGGCAAAACGCAAGCTGCTTGGCATTCCCATTCGCATTCCGCTTACATTGATGAGTTCGACAAAGTTGTCGGGAAAAACCCCCTTCCTTCCATTCAACTCTCCTGAGTACCAGCCCGGATCGCCACAGTCCTTGCTCAACACGTTTATCAGAATGCCGACCTTTAATTTTCCACTTATTTTCTAGGAAAATGAAATTCTATATGTGAAGAGTGAGAAGAAAGATGGCTGCGTAGCAAACAAATAAAGCTGTTTGAGGACACGTTTTATGAGCTCACCTCATTCAATCGAAGCTCGTCCGAGTTCTGAGGCTCGTAAGTGAATTTCACCTTCGCCATTTCTGAAAAATGAATATACAGCAGAGTATATAGCATTCCATATTTTGCACCATTTCTCTTGAAAACGGTTAATGGGATCTAACTCTCGACGGTGTGAGAAATGTGAAAATATCTAATTTTATCCCATTTCCATTAGATAGCCTGGAATATAGATAGGGGATAGAGCTTAGTCTCACAGGAGGAAAGTTTTAAGCTTTTCTCATAGTGAAGCCTGACCATTCTTCCTATTTATACCCCTAGCTATCCATAAATTGAAAAGGGCAGGACCGTACACATTTCTCTCGCCGTCGATAATTAGATCCGTTGACTGTTTTCAAATATTTTTAGGAAAAAATTATTCAAGAAAAATGGTGTAAAAATATAAAAGATAGCCCATATTTCGAGAAAATTCACAGTAAAATACCTTTAGTTTTGGTCTCCTCCTTGACAATGACACTGGCAGAGGAGGCGAGAATGAGCGAGGGCTGCCTATCGACTGCCTTCGGTTCGCCCGACTCCCCAACGCCTTTCCTCATCACAGGCAAATCCTCTTCTTTCTTCGTCGGCTGTTTTTCCTTCGAAATCGCAGCAGCACTGCTCAGCTTGGGCACTGTGAAGTTGGTCGGGTACATGCCGATTTTCCCGGTTCGCAGCAGTTTGCCTTTATTCCAGCCATCTTCGATTTCTTCTATCACCTGAAAAATGAATAGTTTGAATTTGAAAAGGAGGAAATGTAAGAATGAATGGTTCACCTCAACAACATCTTCGACTTGGAGAGACAATTCATCGTCCTGCACAGCCTGATAGGGAAATGCAGCAACCACCTGCTGAGTCTGCTTGCCTTTCTTCTGCTCGTGCAGTCTGTTTCCATTTTGTGCTCCTCCAGCCCCGAAATTCTCCACCTTCGAGAGTCGATCCACCAAGTTCTTCACCGTCACGTTGCCCGTCATAATGTCGCTCTGCAATCCACAAAAGAATTAAATCACACCAAATTTCTAGGTATTCCCAGGTTGCCGGCTCAAAGAATTGGCTTACGGAAAATAGTTCAATGTTTGCATATTCAAATTTAAGCACTTGCGTTCTCTACCTATAGAGCTCGAAGGAATACCTGTGCGGTGGCCATCGTGCTTGCCATCTGACCACTTTCTCTGCTTTTCTCCGAACTGCTTCACAGATGCATCGATCAATCGGCCCGTTGCGAACGCTCTACAATCGCAGACTCGTTAATTTACTGACAAAACTGAACAGACAAAACGAAACGAAATGAGTCAACACAAACAAAAAAGGAATGAAGGGGAGGAATGAGAATGCAGAATGCTGCATTGCAATGAAACTGGATGAGTGGAATGGAGGATGGAGAGAGTGGGTCTGAGGCCAGAAAGGACAGAAAGACAGAAAGGAGAGAAGGAAAATCAATGCAACGGAAAGAGGGAAGGAGAGGCAGGAAAGGGAAGTGGACTGTTGCTGTGTTGCTGCTGTTAGGGCTGCTTGTACAGGATGAATGAGGGAATGACGAAATGATGATGGGATAAATGAAGAGGGCATATAAGGAGGAGTGGATATGAGGCTAAAGGATAGTGGACGGAGGGATGAAAGCTGAAGGGGAATGATCTACTAGCTGAAGGGCAGAAAGGAAAAATGCAGAAAGAACATGGAAAGGGGAATACGTCGGGCAGGCAAGTATTGACTGGTAGAATGGAAGGCAAGAAGTAAGGAAAGGACAGAAAGGGGGATGAGAAGATGCATGAGTCATCATCATAAGAAAAATGAAGTTCTGCAGACTTCAATTGTGAACTGCACTGTATCGATTGTTGCATGTGAAAATGGAATGAAGAAAAGAAAGGTTTGCTCAAACTGTGGAAGAAAAACGATGAAAAACGAGGGAAGAAGAGAAACCTGACCCTTTAACCCGGTCATTCAAAGGCTTCTGCTTCTGCTTCGAACAGAAAAAAGCCTAATAAGCAGATCAAGCGGTCTTCTTTTTCTGTTCCCATGAGAAAAAGCATTGATTAACCGATCCAATCAGCTTATCATTTTTTGAGAGGGAATTTGCGAAGAAAACAATGAATGAATGGATAAATTGAATGGATTGAATAAAGAAACTGTCAAATTGCATCGCCGCATCGCTCTGCAGGTCTTTAAAGAAGAAAAAGAAAAAGAAGAAGAAAAGAGAAGAATGAAGGGAAGAATGAGAGGAAGAGAGGAAGGACTGCAGCTCTTCACACACACACAGTCTCGCAGTCTCTCTGTTGACAGATGTACCCCTTTCCTCTTTGCTCCTCTTCTTCCAAATCGAGAAGCTTTCCCACAAACATTAACGACGATACGCTCTTCCTTTTCAATCGATGAAGTCTTCTCTCTGCTTATCAACCCTCCTCGCATATGGCCATTTAGGGAGAATGGAAATTGCCTTCCATTCAAATCAATCAGATTTGTACAGTCAAACAATGCATTGCATAATGTGATAAGGAATCGGCCAGTTGAACAGCACAAATGTGTTTTGCAAAGGGAAAGAGGAAAAGACGAATTCCATAGAAAGAAGATCAAACAGTTTTGTTCGGTCTTAGAACTTAGCCACATTCTATAAGCACAAACTATTTCCTATCGATTTTCATATAGAGAAACAGAGATTGTATTTTTGTACAGAAGTGAAGATGGAGATCAGGTTAATTTGGGAGGAAAAGCATCGTTTGACCTCAATATAATTAGTTGGTGGCCTGTTGGATGAAGGGGAAGGTAAAAGAGGCGAAGAGGAGGGAAGAGAAGAAAGGTAAAGGGAACAGAGGGCTGCACCTAATAATATCGAGTGAGTGTGGAAACAGAAACAGAACATATATGGAAGAGAGAGGGAAGACAGGCCTGTGTTGCAGAAAGAGAGAGAGAGAGAGGAGAATTTCTGCTTCTCTGTGTCATGTTTAATGCTATTACTCCACTCTTCCACTATTTCCACTCCACCCCTCTTTTCTTCTTCTCTCATATTTGGAAGCAAGTCGCAATGCAATGTGTCGTGCAAAAAGTGGAATGCAGAAGGGAATGGGAAATGGCAAAGCAGGCAGATAATTGGCCTGCTTACGCACAAATATACTCACCACCAAGGCAGTCAAACAAACAACCACAACTATCTGACTGCTTTTCTGCACTTTGCACGCAATGGAGTCTGATTGGATTTCCAATGCATGTCGCAGGTGCGGTAATCCCAAAGACCTTCACCCAATATTTCAATCCCAAATCTACATCCAAATCCTTATTTATCTCATTCCATCTCAAATCTTCTTCAGACAAGACAAAGGATTATTCAACTTTCCCTCATTCAATTCAATTCAAACACATGCATGAATTCTCGCAGCTCTACAACTTTATTAAATCGGTTCTTCTCATCGTTTTCAATTTACCGGTATCTGTCAGAAGAAAACATTTCCAAACATGATCTAAATCTTAACAATTAAAAGTTAACAAAAAAGTAGAAGAAAAACGAACTACAGAATAACAAAAATCATAAGATGAAGAGTTTTGATGAGATTTAGAAGAATACATAACAAAAAAGGAGAAAATCAAGTACGATATATTATGTAGCTGCTCATTTTCAACTGCATTTTATCGTAATTTTTTTTTTAAATATGTGTGAAAGTTGAGTTGAGATTCAGAACTACACATTACATATTTCAAAGTCTGATGTCTCAACTCTAAAATAGACCGAAGAAAAAAGTCAATCGAAATTTTAACACACAAACACACACGAAATGTCGAATTTCTAGTCGCTACGTTTGCGAAAACTAGTTGCCTAAAATTAAATAACAACGCAAAAAGAAATGTACCTAAGTGGCATTTTGAACAAATCTGCCTACTTGCTGAGAGCAAAATCGCGGGAATTTAACAACTAAAAATGAATGAAAAGAAGAAGAAGAATACAATTCCAAAACGAATTGAGCAATTCTTACAACAATGGTGATTTTTTTTTGTATTTTCTGTTTGATGTGCTTATTATTTAATTTGAAGAAGAAACTATGCAAAGCAGTACTTGGCATGTTAATGGATAAACATTGCATTGCATTGTATTCATTGCTTGTTGCTAGTCCATTGAGTTACCGTACTCCGATTGTTTTAATGAGCTGCGAAATGACACGAGCCTGGCGCCGAATGGCTGAGTTCGTAGTTATCGCTTGCAGCTCTGAAATTTCTTCACTCAATCATCTTCTCCATTTCATTCCTCGCCTAGTAAATTCTTGTTGAGCAATTCCAATACTTTGGGGACCATGATGCAGATTTCCTCGTCGTACGGCTTCAGATTGCTGATGATGTGTTCGATGTACCTGAATCTATGATAGAAATTTGCTACTTCGACAATTCTCACCGAAACTTCAAGTCTGTGTCGGATTCGAGACGAAGAGAGAGTTGCTGGAGAAGGGAGATGAGCACAGGCTGCGAGAGGGCGTTTTGATAGGCGAACAGCTCATCCGGGTCGACATTGTTGCACACGAATTCCAACGAGGCTTGCTCTCCTTGATTCAGAGCCTGGAATAACGAACTATCGGTATTTAAAGTAAATTCGGCATCATTGTCACGGAGAATTTTTAAAAAAATCATCCGATTTTTATCGGGATTTTTGTACGATAAAGAAAAACGTAGGAAATTTTATTCATTGTAAAAATTATCTCAATTTTATTTCCACTTAATTACCCTAATTCATTTTAGCAAACTAGTTCAAAAATAGGCTATTAATTTTCCTTTTTTTTCTACAAAAGAAATGAAAAGGAGAGATGAAAAGAATAACGTTTCATCGCTGAAAAAGAGAAGAGATTGCAGCTGTTCTGACACTCTTCAGAAAATAATTCATTCGGATAATTAAACCAGTTAAAATTAGAATCATTTTTACAGCCAACAAAATTTCCTACGCTTTTTCTTCATCATACAAAAATCCGATCAAAATCGGATGGAAAATAAACATTTTCTTGTGACAATGATGCCCCGGGTTTATTTGAAATACCCTGTATACGAACTTGGAAGAAATGACTTACAGTTTCGAAAGCCATAGGAATCTGTTTGTTCTTGATCATCTGCGCGAGAGTCTGTCTGTCAGAGGCAACAGAGATGGACGGGGCAGGGGTGGCCGTCACAGCCACTGCAGCGAGGGTGGCTGTCTGCAAGGCGCGCAGCTGCTGCATGTACTGTAATGCATGGAACAATTGAGAATAAGCAAACAAAACCGACCTGTTCAAGCCCAATTCTGAATGTCTCGTTGATCTGCTTGAACATCTGAGCACAGATCTTTTCGATCGAAGGCACAATGGCCGTCTTCAAGGCAAGGCCCATTTGGTCTGCCACTCTCTTCGAAATCGCTTCTGCACTTTGCTGAAATTCATCTCGTTGTGTATCTCGTCAATTCACTTATCCCCCACCTGATGATTGGCCTGAATGGAGTTCTCGACAGCCACCGAGTTCTCATTGAGTGCATTCCTGACCACATTCAGAGTCTCGGCTCTGTTCGTCTCGATCAAGTCAGACACATTTGCAAGCAGTCTGTCCTCCCTCAGGCTGAACTCCTCCTTGAATGACTGCAGCAGCTGCAGGATGTGCTCATTCGTGGCTGCAGCCCGCCTCTCGTTGTCTGCCCTCTCCACTCGCAAAGACAATTGCTCTATCTGCAATGGTTTTCTTTTTGATAACGATATATGATGAACAACTCACTCGTTCCTTCATCTCCTGCATCCGCACATCGAACAGCTCTCTGTCGACGTTGCCTGCATAGCTGGTGCCCTCCCCTCCACTCGTGCTGGCTCGGTTCATGACAGACAGCAGTTGCGTGCTCGTGGAGGGCATGTCGTACGCCGAATTGTATGACTGTTGTCTGAGTGAACTCCTCGGCTGACTCTCTGCATCGTCCCCGTCTCCATCTCCATCTCCATCCTGTGCATCTCCCACCTCAGCTCCACTGCCTCCGCTCTGACTCTGGCTGATCGCGTCCTCTTCATCTTCCCTCTTGTTCTCCTCCTCGCTCCTCTCCAGATGCACATCCAGCTGCACCAGACTCTTCGTGGTCATCGCCACAATCTTTACTGTGATCTCTGCCTTCTGATTGTCTGCCTCGTCATCCAAGGACTGGTCCAAATCTGCAACTTCAACAAATGCATTTTCTGTTGGAAAATGTCATTCTACCTCCATTTTCAGTCTCCCCCACGTCATAAGGCACGAAGGACACAATCGGATGGCAGAAGGAAATTTGCGTGATGGAAGCGAATCTGGGAGTGCCTCCGCTTTGCCTCAGTTCGATGCAGAAGATGTTGGACCCGTCCTTGTCCAGGACGTAGGTATATTTGGCGAAGGGGTCCACGTGCACAACGAAGGGGTTCATATCGAGTGCGCAGTCGATCTTCAGTCTGCCCAGGCAACGCCAGCCTTCGCATTCGAAGAGTGCCATGCGACGGCCTCCCTCTGTAAATTCATCTTCCTTCTGAACAGTCAAATGAAAGAACGAACCAGCGACAGCTAGGCAATGTCTCCAGAAAGGCTCCTGATTCTTGAGATTCTTCGTGTCATCCAGGAAGAACAGCTCGGCAATGGGCTGCTGCATTTGGGGATTCCAGTTGTGCGCGAATTTCATCTCGGATTCATTCGTCACGTAGAAGGACACGATGCCCCCGCGAGTGGCCACTGCAACGGCTGTCGAGTCGGGCGAAATGCACACCGTTGTCACTCTCTGAAAATCATACATTTTTCATGGCTTTCCATAGTCCACATCCACACGCCCATTTCTTGAAGGGAGAGGGAGGAGAAAAGAAGAAAAAAATGGGTGCAGAATTTGACTTTTGAAAAATTCTAAATCGAAGTCGGAACTGGCATTCTTCGTGACTTCGGAATCGAAATAAAATTCTGACCCCCAAAAACCCCTTGGGACTGGAATTTTTCATCGAATTTCAAATTTCCTCACATCTTCCATATGCAGACTGTAGACCGAGTCAGGCACTTTCTTGGCATTCTCGAAGGAAATCTCGTTCTGAGTGCAGGCGTCCTCGATGTTCGACAAATTCAGAATGTGCACTTCCTTTCCCTGAATTCGAGAGAACTTGTGAAAAGTTATAATTCCCATAACTTGCCTTGAAGACAGCAATCATGTGACAGAGATCCTCCGAGTCATTGGGGTCTTCGGGCACATAAGGGCACCACACAATGCGAGGCATGCCGCTGTCCTCCACCATCGCTTTCGGCCAGTCGTTCACGAACAGATACATTTTTCTGCAAGAGTCCTTATTCTCCGGAAGCTTATCTTCTAAACTCACGCATTTTCCCCATTCTCGGTGATCTCATAGATGTAGAGATTGCAGTCCGTGTCGATGACGGCCAACAGAGGAGCGTGCAGAGCATATTGAATGTCGATGGGACTCTTTTTGAAGCCCTGAAACAAAGATGGGTGAATTTGAATTGAGAATGAATCGCCGAAATTCTTACTCGAATGAGGTGCCTGGCTCGAGTGACTCGGTTGATGACCCGCACCACTTCCCCAGTGTTCTCGTTGTGGAAACGGAACGAGATCAAATCGCCTTGCGCTGCGACGAAGCGACCACTCAATGCACGCACCTGAAATCAAAGAAGAATGAGCTTTATCTTTGGAATTTTAAAACTGAAAAAGATGGCCTCTCGAATTTTCTGTAACTTCTCAAAACTCGACTCGCAAATCGACCTGCAGAAGAATAATTTATTCTTCCGAGAAAGAATAAGAAGGCATGCTCTTTTCCTCTCTCAATATGACACTTTTTTCAGCGGATCGATTTGCGGGTTGAATTGCCAACTTGCACACTTTGCATGCGAACAATTTGTTCGCCACGTGTCTACAATAAGGCCCTCCGATAGAGGCTCACCACTTCCCAAAATTCTAGAACTACCCATTACCAAACTCAAATCATCTAAAGTAGTTTGTAACTCTTTGGGATGTGTAGAGCATATTTGTTTTCGACCGCAAGCTTCTACGATCATTTGATGATGAGATATGACATTTGAAAATTCCCAAGTTTGCGAAAATTAGGAGAGTGAAATTAGAAGCCTCCGGGCTTCTATTAGGTTTACGGTAAGCTCTTTGAGGCTTGTTAATGTCTAGATAACTTTTTCATCGATATAAACTCACATCTCCTTTGTATTCGCTGATAACCTTCGTATGGACTCGAGCACTGTCTCGTTCCCGCGGCCGATTGTCCACTTCCAGCGACAGCTGCACGTTCGTGCCCGTCATGAAACGAATCAGCGAGTCTGAGCCATCCAATGTGCTGCAATAAGAAGAGTCTTCTTCTGAATGTCTCAAAAATGCTCACTATTTTTCGAGAACCGAATTGGGAGACAAGTGCTGCTCTGCGACAGTTGCAGTGACTGCAGCGGCAGCCGAGAAATTGTCGGTCATTTTCCCGATCCAATTGCCAGTTCTTCCGCCCTTCTTGATCTTCTCCTTCGATTTGCTACTTCCAATTCTCACTTGACCGCAAGTTTGAGGTGAGGCCCGACTGCCTAAATATTTATTTCTAATTTCTCGAAAAATCAACAAAACAACGCATAACAACGACGAAACAAAACGATGAACGATATAATAAAAAAACAATTTCTATAACGGGGAAAGAAGGAAGAAAAAGAGGTACGCGTATTAATGAGAAAAGAGAAAATTATTTGAAAAAGTAGCCGAATAAAGTTGGTGTAAATTGTTGGCGATTTGTTGTAGGGAATATAGAATAGTGTCTGTAGAGATAGAGGGGAACTAGGCGATGGGAATGTTTTCGATGGCCGAATGGACTTCCTCGTAGAGAGATCGAGTGTCGTCAGTCGGTTTGATCAGCATTATCATCACAGGGCGACGACGGCCAACCTGCACAGAATTATTGAATTGTTAAACCTAGCTCGAAACTTATTCGCAGTACTCTCGAGAAAATGAGAAGCAAAAGATATCTACGGATGAGTTCCTCAAAACTCGCCGAGTGTTCGCGAGTACCCGCGGGTAAGTTTCGAGCCGAGAGTGTAGAAAGACAGACCGCGAGTCCGAGCTGCTCCTTGGAAGGGGTGTAGATATAGGGCAGTCCCTTCTCCTCGCAGATGGCCGGAATGTGCGAGTAGATGTCGATGGGCGAGACGTTGCCTGCCAACACGATCATACCCTGTTCGTTCTTCCTGATCGCTTTCGACACGTCCTTCATTCCTGTGCGCAGCTTCGTCACTGAATCTGCAACGCAATTGTTCTCACAGATAGGTTCACTCATTCGCAACCTGATGATTTGCGAACCAATTTGTAGACCTTCTTGGCGAGCTTCCTGTTGGCGAGTGGGTTGGCGATCTCGTTGACGAGTCCGCAGAGCGCTTTGTAGTCCTCCTTCTCTGTGGTCGGCCCCTCCGCCGCAGCGGCTGAAGCGTCTAGAATCGACTCGTCTTCGCCCTCTTCGGATTTCAATTCGCGCTTCACCATCTCTCTGCAACGAGTTGAAAGAGTTCAGAAAATTCACGAAAAATGCAAAAATTCGAGACGAAAAAATCAAGTTGCAGAAATGCAGAAGAATTTGCGACGAGGAAGTGGTCTCGCAGCGATCGCTGCATACGCGTCGCGCCGCGCTGCGTTGCGACGCAAAATCGAAAGTCTCGAGTGATTCGCCCATTCCTTCGATTTCTCTGACGAGCTCTCGATTTGTTTTCGCATTTTTGTCTAATTTGCCCGATTCTCCCGCTTCGATAATGAGTTTCGGTGATGCAGAGCCGGCCACCCCATCTGCCGCAGCCATTCGAGCGTCTTCCGGAGCGGACTGTCTTCCCCTGCCCCTATCCGACTCATTCCATTCCCCTACCTCTGTCTCTGCATCAGACAGCTATTCCTGTATTCCATCGACAAGCACTCAGCTGCTTCCAGATCAACAAGTGCTTTTTAACATTTATACTCAAACTTGGGTTCCACGTAATTAAACCACAAAGTGCCTCAAAACTTGGTGTAACGATTAAACCTCAGTCGAAGCTTCGAGAATGTCTCGAGCTTTTCAGGGAAAATACCTCAAACTTGAATACCGTCAAACCAAATGAGTCCAACTCTCGTTTTCGGCGTCTATCTATTCGTGATATTCAGAACTCCTACATATTCTCTATACAGACTTTTCATTACATTTTTTTCATGTTTTTATCATGCCGAAAACTTGGGTAATTAAACCTACTCGGACAACCGCATACCGAGTCAAACATGCTCTTCGAGTCGCCCCCAATTAATGGATGAATTTCAGGATAAGAACTTCCTCGACGACCTGTTCGAAGGCCTCGATGTTCCCTGCAAGCAGACTGCAACTAACAGGTCAGAAAATTCAATTTCTGTAAATTTCAAAGGGTAACCATTGTGGTTTCAGTTTTGGAACGGCTTCAACAACTCCATCCGAGTTGAGCGAGGCGGACACGCTCATCAGGGACAGAGATGAGGCATCCAGCACCAAGAGCTTCTACTTCGAGAATCGATCCGATGACGAGGCGTTCAAACTGATTGTCGAGCAGTTCGAAAGGGAGGAGGAAGAAGAGAAGAATGGAGAATCCGAAACTGACCGACTGCTTAAGGTAGGAAAAAATGACAGAATGGCAAGTCTGAAATAACTTGATGACGTGACAACGCGGGTGTGTAGTTAGGAATGGAAGAAATTGGAAAGATAGGCCTTGTCATCACGTCAGTTCGCAATTGCTTTCAAGAATAGGAGATGGAAGAGAAGAAATGAACAAACGAATTGCAGGAGTTGTGGGCGACGCGGCCGAAGAAGCAGAGAAAAGGCGGATTTGGCGTGCAGAGGAATGGCTGGAGGAAGACTGGCGAGGTCAACAAGCGGCAGTACAACAAACGCGGCAGAGCAAAATAGTTCTATCATTTCATCTCGCTTTAGTCTCTAGTCTTCCCAACTTTAATGAAATTATTCGATTTTGATCTCATTTTGTCGATCTTCACCCTGTGATTCCATATCTTTCTTTGATTATAAAGTGCCTTATTTTGGTCTAGCAGTAATAAATTGAAAAATTTTTAAAAACCGTTGTGCTCTTGAACTTGGAATTTGGTTATTTAGCCGTTGAATATCAAGAAGTGAATAGTGTGTTTGTGCAAGGAATGGGAAGTGGCGAATCGATTAGGAAGCAATTATGTTTGTGAAGGCAGTGGCAGTTTGCTGCAGAGAATAATGCATTGTGAATTGCAGTTGGCAAGCAGCAACAACATCAGAGATGTCTTCGGATGCACAGCAAGTGACTGGGATCGACTCCACGACGAGCAGTGTCGATCCCGCAAATATGGGCGAGCTGACTTCTCTGGTGAGTGCAGTAGAAACAATTTACTGTGGATTAAAAAGGTCTTCCAAAATAGAATGAGGAGAATAGCTCACAGGAGAAGTGAACAGATAGGAAATCGCAGATCTTGACGGAATTTCCCAAATAGATATTTCCGTTGACAGGAATGACGATGGCGAAGTCAAAAAGTACTGAATAGGAACCTGAAATAACAGAATTTTAAGCCAGCTTTCATCTCGTATTTTGTGTGAGAAATGGGCAAATCGCTTTCAAAAATGTGTGAGCTAATTTTACAAATTTGCGAATATAAGTGGAGAATTGACGGTTTTAACTGGTTTCCATCTTCCAGGTTCCTATTTAGCACTTTTTTACTTCACCACAGTGATCCCCGTCTTTGAAAACCCCCTATTTGGAAAGTTTAGTCAGGATCGGTGATTTTCAACCTGTACACTTCGATAGTCAGATAGGGAATTCTCCATCCCTCATACCAGAACTTTCTTCTTTAAGTGATATTGTTACTAAGTTAGAAAGGGGAAGAATGTATTTTAGATCCAAGGAGTGCTGCAGCAGACTCAGGACAGATTCCAGCACATGTCCGATCAGATCATTCGCAGAATCGATGACATGACTAAGGTAGGGCGTTTGCACATGAATTGTGAGTAAACAAGTGAATTGACAGAGAATCGATGACTTGGAAAAGAACATCAGCGACCTGATGACCCAGACAGCCAACGAACAGCCCCCCAATGTATGATCTGCCTCGTTTCAACGAAACCTCAATATTTATTCCACTTACTTATTTATTCATCTTTCGAACACTAGCTTTATTCAATTCTCAATTTACTTTTCCTCGTCTCCTTTGTATAAATAATTTATTCCCGCAGTCAATGAATGCATAATTTCCAACTGAACTGTTTGATTGTGTATCCGCTTCGGAAGTGTTAACATCACACTCAATTACTTACCTTTCTGGTTGGAGAGAGTTTTGCTTTGCAGTTAATTCCACTTGTGTTGCAGGCTCATTGAAATGGGTGCAAATCAGTCGGGAAATTCCAAGATCAAAGCCGATTTCATGCTTGTCGATCTGAGCTCTGCACAGGTCTGCTTGAAATTCGTATTGTCTGAAAACGATGATACTCTCTCAGATAGAGCATGCAGAGCAGAAGCTCAAGTCGATTGCATCTGGAAAGCCGTACTTGGACAAGGTCACTTTCGAGAAGACCTACCAAAGCACAATGGGGATTCTGACTTCGAAAATCTACGACAAGCTGAAGGAGAATGACAAGGGCAACAAGGAGAGAGTGCAGATCACCAAGATTCTATGTCTAGCAGACAGAATCCACGGCACCAGCAGCAGTCTCGTCGAAGCACTTCTCGCATTGTTTGCGGATTTCAATACTGTGAGTTATTCTTTGCAAACCCTGAATTGCACAGAGCACAATTCAGGCATTGCGTGAAGTGATCCATTCATTTGGATTGAGTAATTCCCTGTCCGAATGGGAGCAGCAGGCCTTCCTCGACTACGTGAATGCAGAGCCGCCCAAGGACCCCAAGGATCAACGAACCTGCACTAATTTCGTAGACAGGACTCAACTCATTGCTGCTGTATGATTTCTTCTCCTCATTCATTAAACGAGTTTCCAATTTCAGGTCGCCCGCTCAGTCTTCGCTCCGCTTGTATTTGTGCAGGTAAAACCCCTCGAACCTACTCTGAATGGAGGCGAATCTCAATTGCTCCCGAAAGCTTCACTCATTGCAATCAACTCGAAACTCCTCTACAAATACCAGGACGAATGGACTCTGCTCTTTTCGAGGTACGTTTTCTGTGCACTCCTAAAACCAAGCAAGGTGAGTTGCAGTATTCTGCACGGATCGAGCTTTTCCACGATGGTGAAGCGAATCGACGGAGAGGGCAGATGCGTTGTTGTGGTCGAATCTGCGAAGGGCAATGTGTTTGGCTGCTATGCCAGTGAAGGCAAGGCAATTATTCTTTGACCAGTCATTTCATTGCGTTTGCAGGATTCGAGTCAGGCCCTCGCTACAAAGGCACAGCTATGTCGTTTCTCTTCCAGGCCAGGCCGCAAATCAACGTCTTCTTCCCGAAGCACGACCAGGGCAAGTATGCCTATCTGAACTTCCAGCAGGAGACCATGCCGAATGGACTGGGCATGGGCGGCAGTGGGGAGATTTGGCCATTCTTCATGCGCGAGGACTACGGCAGCGGCACTTGTCAGAAGAACTGTACCTCCTTCGAACCGTGCTGGATTGCGGGAGAGGCTAACTTCCAAATCAAGTAAACTCTTTCAAATTGTGAATGTGAACAACTTAGGAGCACTTTCGTCAGACGAAGATATAGAATCTAAAAGATAGGCCACTAAATAGAATTCGTAGTTATGACATAACCTCGCAGTAGCGAACTTTTTGGCTAATGACGGATAAGGATGAGCACTTGCTAGGAAAGTATACTGAGAATAGGTCGATAGTAGTAATGTTTGTGTGGCGGTATTTCTTGCCTAAGAAACGCCAACTTCGAAGTCGCACTGGTTATCCAAAAAGTGCGACTTTTTGGGCAAAAAATACCGCCACTGACGATCGCCCTCCTTAGAATCAATGAGAAATGACACGTTTTTCCAGGAATGTGGAAGTGTGGCGAGTTGGACAGAAGGACGGTCCAATGGTGGACGAGGCAGGGGAACCAATTGTGGACGAAGTGAAGAAGAAGGGCAAATCGATCCTCGACAAGGTGGTAGGGGGCAATACGTCTGTAATGCAATGCGGAATGCATCGGAATGAGCCCTTTTCTTCTTAGTTTAGCCATAAACATTCTGCTTGAGGGATGTCCCATAACTGCATCCTTTGCAATGAACTCATTAATCGCAAATGACTATCCAAATTCAGGACCCTGAAGCGAAAGCGATGTTGGCGATGAGTGGAAGGCAGATGCATTCCGAGGCCTACAGAGAGCCAGAACCGATACTTGATGAAACCGACAGTAACTGAATAACTGCAGCCAGGCAGTCATTCAAGACAACTCGGATAAGGCATTTCAACATACCAACATTTCAAGAAGCACTGTCCTCATGTTTATTAATAATCGGTAGTTAAAGTCAGGAGACGTTAAGAGAGAGAGAAAGGGACAAAAATCGATCACCGTAATTTTGAGCAGATTTAAAAAAAAATTTTAACTTTTCAAATTTAATTTTCATTTTCATTAGCATTAAATTACGATATGATTCCATTTTAATTCCGTGCAAATAGATTGCACAGATTAATGACGCTGTTTTCGATTGTTAATGAACATGATATTGTGAAGAAGAAATAGTATGAAAAATATGGAGAACGAGTTGACCTACCAACCCTTATCTGCCTTATATACCCTCGGTATGTTGAAATGTCATTTCCGAACGGTCGTTATTCAAAAACAATGTGCAATGCAATAATCAATTGGCCATTCATCTGTACATAGACTTTCAAACTGATTTGTCATACAAATCATTATTGCCAATTAGCAGGGCTGTTTGGAGTGAAAATCGAAGTTTTTCAACCAAAACATTCCTAATAATGATATTCGAAAATTCTTTTTGTATGGTTAGTTAATCTAAGTATTCCATAAGGAATTTTTTGTTTACCTATATAGAACGGATTACAGTAATGAAAACCGAGAAAAATTCGGCTATAACTCCGATGCTAACTTTTCTCGAAGTTTTCATTATTGATTCGCTCGGTATAGGTAAACAAAAATACTTCTGAAATAAGTAGATGAGTTATTCATACAAACTATGCAAAAAGAAATTTTCAAATATCATTATTAGGAACTTATTGGTGAAAGAAAACTCCGATTTTAACTCCGAATAACCCTGCCCTACCAGTTAAAGATTTTTATTGACTCAACATTCCGTCGTTCTCCTCTTTGTGATTACTTATTCAACAGCAGCATAATATCACTTCATCTCTAGTAGCTAGTGTTTTAGAAATTAAAAAAATGAATAAAGTCGATTTATTTATTTATATCGAAACTTTTCTACAAAAATGAATTTTTATAACTATAAAAAGCCATTTGAACTACCATTTCTCTATCGAACTCTTGTCTTATTTCTTCTGCTCGTCAGGCTTGGCTGCCTCTTCAGGCGCATGCACCACCTCGTATGCGGCCGTGATGGACTTGTCTCTGAATGCAGGGAAAGTTTCCCACGGCGTTTCCAGGTCGAATTTGCGGAATTCCTGCGCCATTTCCGTCGGCTCGTACACGATTCGACGCAGTTCGGGGTCGTAGCGCACCTGCCAATTAATTATTATCAATTAGACGATGCACTTGCAGTTCGAATAACGAACTCGCATTTTTCAGAAGTCTGATTGCAAGAATGTACAGAGAATTTACGGAAATACCTCAGTGTATCCAGTGAGAGGGAAGTCCTTCCTGAAGGGATGGCCCTCAAAGCCGTAGTCAGTCAGAATGCGACGCATGTCTGGATGGTTGTTGAACCACACGCCGTACATGTCGTACGCTTCGCGCTCGTACCTGAACAATGCAGAAATAACGATAAGAAAGGGAAGAACAGATCAGGAATGGGTCGAAATTTCGATAATTCCTAAACGCATACCATTCAGCTCCTCTAAACACGCTGGTGACAGACTCGAGGGGGGCGATTTCGTCTGTGTACGTGCGAACTCGGATGCGCGCGTTGAAACGAACAGAGTACAGAGAATAGACCATCTGCAAGGAGTGAAAATGGATGGATGGATGAATGGACATGCAGGGAAAGAATGGAGAGGCTAACCTCGAAGCGATTCTCCCTGGTTGGCACGTCGACTCCACAGGCGAACGTGAAGTTGGTGAATTGGGCAGAGTGGTGGCCCTTGAGGAATGACATCACGGGAACGATTCCGGAGGGATGGACCAGCAACTCCAACTCATCCCCAGCAGCAAACTGCAATGACACAACAAATGAGATGAAGAAGCAGAAGGATGTATGTACCTGAACGCGCTGCACGAATTTGGGCAGACATTCAGCTGCAAAACGGCCGAATGTCGCCAACTTCGCCTTCTTCTGCTCGTCGATCACTCGTACAGTCGCTGAAACATTGACATTCATTTGGGGCTTTTGGAAAGTTCACCCATCACTCGTTTAGAAAGCTCATTTATTTTCCCTTCTCTGTCAACGCTATTTCATCTTAAAGAGGAGTGAATTCTCCAAATGAGTGCTGTGTGTGTGTGAACAGATTGAACTTTTCAGAATGCCAAAATTCGAAATTATTAGAGAAATGTCAGAAGAATTACGTTTTGGTTTCTTCTCCTCTGTCTGGCCGGTCTGCTGCTGACGGAGTGCAGAGGTGGAGAGCGGTCGCAGAGAGGCTCGAGTGGCCGCTGCACGGAGACAGGCTGCCGCTGGCAGCATTGCACCACTGAAATAGGCTAATTACCGAAAGTGGACAAAATAGGTGAGAAAAAATCGAGACGCACTGTGAAAAGCGAATGCAGACAGACATATAGCAGAGAAATGCAATGCGTAAAATGAGTGCATATCTTTGAATACATTCGATGCAGTGACCTTTTTCGCATTTTCGTTTACTTTTTCTTGTGATTTCAAGTTTTGTCGAGATGTTTTGAATTTCAGATTGACTAGAAATGGGCGAAGAGGAGTTGAAGAAGAAGAAAGTGCTCGGCTCGCTGGCCACGGCGGAAAATGTGCAGGCAATCATGGTGGGTCGAATTGTTTTGAGAGTTTATGTTGTCGAATTGCAGGCCTCGCAGAATGAAGGGTCGATGGAGCAGGGCGAGCGAATGGCTGTGGATCATGCAGAGAGCCGAGTGGAGTCCGACATGCTGGCCGAGTTCGAGAGAAGGAAACGGGCAAGGACACTCACTCTGCCCACTGACGATGTTGTGGTAGGCAATTTGACAATATGACAACAGGGGAGGCAAATACGAATTACCGAAAGAAGTTTGAAGAGGATCGCCGTTTAGAAATCTAGAAAAGGAAAGATCATTTTTTCGAAAAAAAAACATTTTGCATTTGTCATCGAATTTTTTCATAATTTGCTACATCCCCAAGTTATAAATTCAATGACAAGCAGAACAATTGAGGATAATCAGTCGTGATAAATGCGAGAAGACTGGAAATACGCTCCTCGATGACCCTTTAGAACGATAATGAGTTATTTCAGGTGAAACTGAAACTACGTAGTCTGAATCAGCCGATCTGTCTGTTTGGGGAGGACATCCACGACAGGAAAGAGCGACTGCGCGCACTGCTCTCCACAATGACTGAGGACCAGGTGGCTGCCATTTTGCACAGCGAGGACATGGGTGCGGATGACAAGGACGAAGAGAAGGTCACTTGGTACTACCCTGCAAAGAGTTCCAACCTGAGGCTCGCCAGGCTCACCATTGCTGATTTCTCCATTAGAAGGGCTAAGACTAGGTAATGCATTGTTATTGTCAGATCAACCCTTCTCTCATTCATCGAAAAGAGAAGAATAAACCAGAAAGGTTCCATACAACTTCTCTACTCTTTAAAGGAAACGCATTTTCTCTTCTTCCTTGCCTCAACAAGTTCACAGGGCTTTGCTCTGTCCGGCGAAAACCCTCGAAAAATGACTCAAAAAACGATTTTTCCTTTCGTTATAATAGATTAAAAATAATGATCGAATGAAAAGTTCTACTCAATTTTTCAAAAGAAGATGACACCGGACAGGCCAAAGCACTGAAGTTTTTGAGCATACGCACATTTCTTCCATTACACATTTAATGGAAGGGATAAGAATTGGTTTGATGACGACAATTAAATGAAAACAGAAAAGTGAAATGGAGAATTTGAGGCTGGAAGAAGCACGCAAGCAATTGACCAGGCCGACTCACGAAAAGGCCCTCGTCATGCAAGAAACCCACAAGTGGATTCAGCAGATCAATCTGCACGCATCGCAGGTAGCTGACACGCGGCCTATCGCCTTCTGCGAATTCTCGCAAGACTCCGAGTACATCGGTTTGTTGAATAGAAGATTGGAAGGAAATGATAAAAATAAGTATTGCAGTGACAGCCGGCTGGTCAGGACAGCCCGCAGTGTGGCGCAGAGACAATTGCGAGAAGGTGGTCCGCTATACCGGCCATCAGGGACAATGTGGCTGTGCGCGATTCCACCCAGATGCATTCAAATACAACGAGAAGGGCGTGCTGCATTTGGCTAGTGCTGCACATGATGGTTTGTAAAGAGGCTATTTGTGAATGAAGGATATAGCGGTAACTGCACATGTAATGCCATTTCCCCTCTTTCCTACATTTTGTTTTCTGTTCTTAAACATAGAACCCGTAAATCTATCATTTACAAATGGTCAGTGAAAGGAATTTAATGATTTTGATAGAATATTTGCAGGGACAGTGTATTTGTGGTCGATGGACAAGGATACTCCACTGGCCGAGTTGGAGAAGCATCCGGCCAGGATTTCGAAAATAGCCTTTCATCAGACGGGCAGATACTTGGCCACTGCATGGTTCGTCTTATTCCGGCTTCTTGAAAAGGACATACATTTGAAAAAAAATACACTTCTGAAGTTTTTTGACTCCATATAGGGGTTAGAATTAAAGTAAGGCAAGCTAAGTTGATCTAGAAATGATCAGCAGCATGTGTGCAGAGTTTCTAGAAAAAAGTTAACCTAACCTACCGAGTCCTTACCCTTATCTCTATTTTGCTAATGTGCGGATTTTTCAAGAAACCCTTATTCCTTCTCATTCTTCCATTCAATTCGGATCCTTTCAGTTTCGACTCCTGGTGGCGTCTTTTCGATGTGGAGACAGCAGAAGAGCTGCTCATTCAGGAGGGCCATTCCAAGGCCGTCTTCGACATCGCCTTCCAGACAGACGGCTCTGTCGCTCTCACAGGCGGACTCGACTGCTATGGCCGAGTGTGGGACTTGCGCACTGGCAGATGCATTATGTTCCTGGATGGACACACGAAGGAGATACATTCTGTCGAGTGGATGCCTAACGGGTCTGTCTGATTGAGAAGTTGGGATTTAGAACTGAAATTGAACCAATTGTTTGCAGATTCGAAATGGTGACTGGAGGTGCAGACAATACATTGAAGATATGGGATTTGCGAATGAGGAAGAACATCTACACTATGCCTGCGCACACGAGTGTCGTCAGCAGAGTCAGGGCCGATTCACAAGGGCAATATCTCGTCTCTGCTGGATTCGATGCTTCTCTCAAGGTCTCTTTCTATTCATTTACTGCAGGTCAGGGATGCACGAAGTTTTGATTTCAAATTTTTCGAAGTTGAAGTTTTCCAAAATCGAGATTCGTGACCCCCTGCTGCAGTTATCTTCTTTCCGCGAATAAGCACATTCCTCTCAAAATGGGAAAATAATGAAAGGGGAAATTATGTTTGAGAAAGAGATTCACTTCAAATATCTGGAATGATTGTATTCAGTCATGAGAGGAATGTACTGATAAGTGGGAGAAAAGTACTCGCAGACTCAGGCATAAACAAGATTTACCAGTCTTCGTCCCTTATTCATCCTAGATTTTTTCCTTTCCCGATACCAGCTTTAAAAATCATTCTGCCCCCTTCCCAAAAATGAATTTTGCTCATGCCTGTGCAGCCCTCTTCGATTCTCAATGAATCAGTCAAATTGTTTGCAGTTCTGGTCGACCCAAGGTTGGCAGCCGCTGCGCTCGCTGCAGGGCCACGACACGAAGATCATGTGCGTGGACATCAGTCCGGATGGCAAGTGGCTCATCTCTGCCTCTTTCGACAGAACATTCAAGGTCTGGACGCAGTCCGAGTATTGAAGCAGGCATTTGAATACACATTCATTCATTCGTTCGTTCATTCGGCTGTATCTACTTCCTTCCCAGTTTTCAGTATTTTCTTCCTACATACTGGAAAAACGAGAAGTGGAAGAAAGTACTCGCAGCCCATTCATTCCACTCACAATTGTTGTTGAATTGAATTTGTTCTAATTTATAAATACTTTTATACAGGACAGAAAGTGGAAAGTGATGAGATGAGATCAAACGAGGCTCTGCCTCAGGTTCTTAGTGTTCATGATTTTCTTGCCGCACATGGCACAGATGCCCTTCTGATACGCGCATTCCTGACAGTAGTGCGAGCCGACCTGGTGTACTTTGCAGTTGCACAGACGGCACTTCCCACTCACGACCAGCACTCTGCAAAGAGAATCATATATCACTAATTGAAGGACTTCTAAAGAAGAAATACATCTGATTGATAGGTTAAGAATATTCTCATCTAGACTAGAAATGCTCAATTCACATCCCACAACATTTAAGACCGATATCTTATTCTTCCATTATACGTGTCCATAGGCAACTAGTAAATGACAGAAGCGAAGTAACGGAGTGACTTTATGTAAAGAATCGTAATCTTTCTTTTAAAAAATAAAGCTCTCTCAATACAAGAAATCACTTCGTCACTTACAAATTACCGTGCTCACATGCGTCTTCATATCCCCCCATGGCTATTGGCAGATACCTGAACCTGCAGGTCAGGTGAAGGTGTGACTGAGAAAATGTATATAAATGTGAGGGGTCTGCAGACGATGCAGGTGTAACATTTTACATCTACCAACAGCCTTTTTCAGATCTACGTCTTTTAAAAGAAACATTCATCGCTCATAGACTCACTTCTTCTCGCTGCCGAAGAGTCGATTCTTAGTGGGTTCGACCTTCTTGACCCCCTCCAATGGCCTGTTCTGCTTCTTGTTTCGGAAAGGATCCACTCCAACGATCTTCGTCAGTTTCTTCTCGCAATCGGCACACACCATCTCTGAACAAGCAGATCAGTTGAATGAATTCGAGAGTAATTGTGAAAGATATGAACAGAGCTGCGTGACTCTTCAGAATATTTCTGCACACAGACAGAGATCAAAATAATTTATCGTGAAAGGTCGAGAAAACAACAATAATATAAAAATCAACTGGATAGCTGGAATAAAGTGAAAAGAGAAGAGAGAGATCAGTGGTCCGGATTGTTCTGTGCATTGATCTCGGCTGAGAGAGCGGCCTGCAAGTCTTCCAGCTTCTTCTTGAGTATAGACACTCCCGAGTAGATGATTCGCTCTGCCTTCAGAGCTCCAGTCGACTCAACTGAAAATGAAACATTTTGACTGCCAATAATTGCCCTCTGAATGTGAGCACAATCGTCCACAAATTCAAGGTGGATGAATTCCTCCCGGGCTGTTTGTATATCCTTCCTACCAATTTAAATCATAACTGAAACTTCGCCCTCGATTTCGAGTAAAATGGTCGAAGTTCAAATATCTGTAGTTAAAACTTTGACTTTGAAAATTTTCAAATCAAAACTTCGTGCACCCTTGATATACACTCAACCATCATCCTAAAAGTGCACTTTCTTCCCGAAACAAACAAAAAAGAAAGTGGGGGAAATAGGAGTTGGGAAGAAAACATCCCTAGACATTGGGAGATTGTACTCATTCCTGGAAGGAATGAACCAGCCATTTAACGTATCATAAAGAAGCTATGAGAAGTCTCTTGAATATGCCAATAGCTGATCAATTTCAACGGCTTTTTCTTATGCCTCTGCCTTTCCCATATTCACTATCTTTTATGTTCGTCGACGTTAATTAGCTGTTGACTAATACAAGAAGTTGTAATGAACTAACTTGTGAACCAATATTTGTTGGGTTTGCCCTCCGGGTCGTAAGGGGCCTCGTTCTCTCCCTCGGGCAGTGTCGAATTCTCGCTCCTTGGCCACTCAGACGGGTTGGGGTAGACCGTGTGGCGCAGTGCATTGTCGGGGTCGTACTCGAATCCAACTCCACAGGTGGGATTCCACTTGGCGTGCTCCTTGCTGAATCCCTTCTTGGCGAAGCACCTCAGATTGAGTTCCTGTCCTTTGCGCAGCTTCACAATCAGAATGTCGTCTCGCTTGCCGTACTCGTCCATTCGAGAAACGCGATTCAAATGGGCGCCGCATGCGGGGAACACTCTCTGCAAAGAAATGAATGACTTTTTTAAAAGAAAATACTTCCCTGCATTTCACACCCACACCCATTTGCATATCACACTCACTATTTGCACAAAACGCTAAATTGTACATAAAGTGAGTATATAGTATAAAGTGGATGAGGTTATGGAATACAAAAGTTCAAGAAGAATAGGCTGACGTGTGCCGAGCGTTCTGTAACACAAATACCGGGGTTTGTATGAAAGATGTGGCGGGCTTTATAACGGGAAACGGTCTTTGCGCACGAAACTCACGTTTTTTATACGAACTAACGAATTAGCAAACTGAATAAATGATTCGTAGCTGTCTATCATACAAGAATAAGCAAATTGATCCATAACATAAGACCCGACTTATGAAAATTGAACTACTATCGGTCCCAAAAATTATTCTTATTTTATAAGTATCATCATTAATCCGCTTAACCAATGTTGGGTTATGTATTTAGGGTAAAGCCAAAGGGACAGGTAAGGGCTTTAGGGTAGGGTATCTGTCTATTTTAGGATGCACCAACTACTTTTTGGTGCGCAACGATATACGCCTCTTTTTGATAAAGAACTGCGCTAGTAAATTGTGCTAGTTACAGAACTAGGCACTTGCATTCTTTATTACAGAATTGGGCACCTGTATTACAGAACGCCCGACAAACAAACTGACCAGATCAGGATTGAGCGGCTCGAGATCTGCAGTGGTGACGGCGCGCGTGGCCTCGTCATTGCACTTGACATTCAGCACGAATTCTACAGAGCAGTCCGGGCAGAATTCTTGGCATTCGCAGTCCTGAATCCAAATTGATTTTGAGTAGCTTGAAAGCAGATATTTGGGTAATGAGTTTAGCTAGAATTTTCGTGCGAACTTCTAAGTCAAAATATTCTGCTAAAATCTAAGTGCCGACCAATGGAAGAGTTATATCTTGTGAACCTCTTCGCATTAAATTTCTTTTACTCGGACTGGAATTGTGCGCGTATCTAACTGAGAGGAATGAATGAAAGTAAAAAGGCATTTCTAGGCCATACCCTGGTGTATCGCATGCTGTCGACGAACTCGTCCGAGTACATGGGGATGAGGCCGAGTCGATGGGCGATGAACTCATCGTGCAACACCGAGGTGTTCGTCTCGATCTGCACCCAGTCGATAGCGATGGTCGGCACCTGCAAATCCACTCACTATGTATCAATCAATAGATAGTTGAAAATCACGCGAGGTTTTTTCTTAAATAAGACACAGGAATGCACACCTGAAAAGGGCATAGGTCATGATAGGGTGATTATTGTCTCAACATGACGAGTACATTGAACGCATATTTGGAGACAAAATCAGCCTACCAGACTATCCCCAATGGATTTTTTGGCTGCGTTAACTTTTCTCCCACAAGTGTAAACTTTTCTCACAAAGCGGGGAAAAGGAAATAGAGTGACAGTATTTGGAAGAGAAGTCTACATTTTTGAGAGGAAAGTTTACACTTCAAATCTTTGATAAGAAGTTTACGCAGCCGATTTTGCGAGGTCAGTGTCATTTTCAGGTGCATGCTTCTGTTTTACTAAAGAAGTCATTATCACAAGACATACGAAATTGTAGAAAGTATAGCAGAAGAAACGTCTTGTAATTTTCTTTTCTCGACTTAGAACAAGTTCATATTCTTGTTCTCTTTCGACTTCCCGACTGCAAAATTACAACTGAACAACTCACTTCAGCGATAAAGACGCGACGCAGCGAGTTGGCGACACTCAAGTCTGTGTCCTCCAACGAGAACTTGACGACGTCGTCCGACAGCTCGAGCAACTTCACCTGCGGCTGATTCGCGTACGGCATTCTGAATGAAAAAATTCATTGATTCGGAGAAAAAAGACGACGGAATTAACGAAAAGAAGCGAATAAAAGAAATTCTTTCGTTTCCGTTGAAGAAAAGCACTGAATTACTATCTTACAACGTTCTAATCGAAAAGCAGCGTCGCAGGAAATCCTATTCGGCATCTTTTCTCCCTCCTCGCTGCACATTCTCTTTCTCCTCTGTTCGTGGCCTGTCGTGCCAATCAATTTCTCGTTTATTCCCTGTTTTGCGCTTTTTCTGCTTATTTTTCCTGTTGATGACAACGATTTCTTGCAGGAATCCGTCTCCAGTCGACCAGCGTGAAGACAATGGCAACGAGACGACGCAGCCGCTCCAGAAGCCCTACGCACGACGACAACAGAAGGGGTGGAGGCGGACGCAGATTTGGAGGTCAGTTTGGTAGAGAAATGGGGGAATTTGGACAGATTGACAGAGCGGAAGAAGCAGTCCAATGAAATGTGGAGTTGTTCGTTTGTCTGTGTTCTGCACAATGAATCAAAGGGGCATATTCCTTCTTCTCCTTCTTCTGCAGATGGTAACGGATGGAGACGGGAATTGAAACAGATCGAAGAGATGAATGAATAGGCACGAATTGACGAGTTACTCTGCACGGCTAGTCCACAGGGCTCTAGACGGGCCGAAAATTTTCGGTCTAGGCCAGGTCCGGCTCGTAACATTTTTAAAAATTCAAGTCCGCCCCGTGGTACTTTCAAAAAAAATCTCAGCCCGTTCCTTAAAATACGCGCCGGGCCGTTAGAACCCTGCCAGTCCATTCGTTTGCAAATATGTCTTGGAGCCGAATCAGATGATCACAGAAACGACAGAAAGATATATGGCTGCTGTCGGTTGGAATTCATCTCGACAATATTTCCTATCAACTACTTTTTCTTCTTACGATTGCATGTTCTTTTGAAGCTCACAATTTCATGTTGGGTTCTGTGAGACGAACTTCGTGTTAAAACAGCACTAATCTATTCAGAGTTGACTAAGGAAGTCGCGTTTGAAGTTGACTAGACAGGAAATCAATTTGTGCATTGCAGGTGGCGACAGTCGAATGGTGTTCATCTCGAATATTGCTTATGAGACCAGATGGCCTGAGCTGAAGACTTTGTTGAGAGACAAATGTGGAGAGGTCGACATCTTTGACTTATCATTGGGGGAAGAGTGAAGAGAGGAAGGGCGAATATGAAGTGAAGGGAGAAAGTCGGAGCTCGACATTTTGCCTGGTTGACTAGCTTGGAAGTGTGCTGTTTCAGGTGAGTTTCATGGAGCTGCTCGAGGAGCGCGATGGTCGTCCGAAGGGCTGCGCGATCGTGGAGTTCAAGACGAGGGACGATGCAGAGAAGTGCGTCAAGGGTCTCCATCGCTATGAGTTCAACGGCAGAGCTCTGGGAGTGAAGGAAATTCGGGTCAGTTTGACACACTCCCTCTTCTTGTTGAGAAGACGCAAACCAACGAAAATCGTCCATTTTTGCAAGATCTCTTCTTTTCATATTGTTTGGCTTGAAAACTGTTAAGTCTTCGGGAACATTCAATTCGTTCTAACTTCTGCGAACTAACTTATTTTGTGTGAATTTCAGGAGCCAGTTGGCTTTTTCCGCAAGATCAAGGAGGAGACGGGCGTGGACTTCTTGGCTCGAACGGGCGGCGGTGCAGGCGGGGCGCGCAGTGTCCGTGGAGATGGCGACGAGCGCGAGAAGAGAAGTGGCACTTACGATCTGTTCGGACTCAGTCCCCAGTTCCTCAGACAACACAGCATTGATCCGCCTCTCTGCGACAGAGTCTTCGCGTCCAATGTAAATGCATCATTGACATTCCCGACATCTTCTGAAATTGAAATTGAGAGAAATTAGTGCGGAGATGACAGAATTTTGATAATACTTCTCGAACGTAACCGGTTATGGTGGATTTTCTCATTCTCTTTTCAAATTCGTGTAGAGTTTTCCCTATTAGTAACGAGCATCGGGGTCTTGCGCTGTTAAACTCGAAGAAGGAAGGCGGGTTCTCTGTCGAGTTTGCTCTCATTGTTCAATCAAAATCCATCCCCGGGCCCATCCGAATCGGTTATGTTCAGAACGTATGCTTTCTTCGAGTTGATGAGTCAAATTTTTGAAGCTTCGCAATTCGAGCCAGAAAATTGAAGTTGAAGTTGTCGTTTCGAGAAAATTCGATAGAAGTCCAATTGAATCGAACTAATCTAGTGGAGTTGCAGATGTCGTTCAACGTGGGCACTGCCAAGATCTACGAAGTGTTCGGCCTCGCGGGTAAGATCGCCTGGATGGATTTGCATATGGACAAGGAGGGTCGCAGCAAGGTTCGTTCGTTTGTGTCTTCTGGCAACGAAATCAGCAAAATCCACGATTTGAAAGAATTCATCAATCCAAGCTCGCGAGGGAAGTGCAAAGATACGAACTCACCGATTTTGATGAAACTTTCCAAGGAGGGATTTTCAATGACGGGGGTTACGATGGTAACATCAATCGACAAAATAAGAGCCTGGAGCAGGAAAATCTATGGAAATCACCTATTCTTCAATTCCGCTTGAATTTTCAAACTGAATGCATTTTTGATAGGCAAAATCTCTCATTTCTTGCACAGAATACGAGTGAAAATACGGTAAAAAATTAGCCTCTTCTAGGTTCCTATTTTTACGGATTTTGGCTTCACCATCGTGATCCCCGTCTTTGAAAACCCCCTATTTGGAAAGTTTCATCAAGATCTATGAGTTCGTATCTGTGCACTTCCCTTGTCAGCATTCCCAATATAAGTCTAAAATTGATCGGTTGCCATTGGTAGTAGAAAAAGAACCAATCAGTACCAAGTGGTATTGACTGATTTTACTTTGTATTGCCGAACAGTACCGACTGGATACCGATTAGTTTTTTTTCCTCAAAACTACTTTCTTCGGTTACCGCGCTGGTACTGGTATTGGGAATGTTAAGAGATGAAATTAAGAAGAATGGGGAAAAAGCGAGAGCTGGAGGTATAGGGTGGGTAAAGGAATTTTAGTTGCATTTTCGTGATGTAAAAATGTCAAAAAGTTTTCATATAGATTATATCATTCTTAGCATTAATTCTAAGAAAACTTTACAAAATAGACCTATTCTTTTTGAAAAATTTCCGGGTCGGATCGGGTGCAGGTACGAAATGTTGTACCCGCGCAAAACGATGCTTAGATCTAAGAATAATACAAGACAGATGAACTATATTTCATCCATGTCAATGTCTGCCTTTTCAGGGCGCCTGTGTCATCCAATTCTCCCACCCGATTGAGGCCGTGCAGGCTGTGGCCATGTTCAACGGACAGAGACTCTACGACAGACCGCTCATGGTCAAAATGGACAAATTCGAGAAGGTTTGTGAGAGGGGAGAATGGGAACGAATGAGGACTATGTAACCAATTGCAGAAGGACACTCGTGCATCTGAAGGCGCTCTGCCGAAGGGACTCGAGACGATTGGAATGGGGCTGGGTGCGGGCGGACAGCCTCTGGCAGACGTGGCCGCGGTCGTCGCCAATCTGCCCAGCGGCGGCAGCTCCACTGGCTCTGCATTGGCCACTTCGCAGACTCCACTCAATCCGGTAAGCAAGAATGAAAGACGGGGAGGGGGAGGAGGAATAACCTCTGTCTGCATTGCAGTTCAGTGGCTACGGCTCATCTGGCATGTCGTCGGGAATGGCTGCGGGCAGCGGACTGGGAGGAGGCGGCTCCGCACTCGGCTCAGGCACTGCAGGCTCTCTGCTCGGCAGCGGCACTTTCGACAGACCCTCGCTGGGCGGCTCTGCATTGGGTAGTTCTCTTGGCGCCTCGCTCGGAAATGGCTCTGCACTTGCTGCTTCCCACGCCGCTGATTACGGTATACTGAAACACGGCAAATGAACAGATGTAATTTAAATTATTGCAGGGCTCGGTTCAGGCCCGGGCGCAGGCGAACGCCCTTTCGGCTCGACCGCTTACGGTTCTGGAATGGGAGGATCTTCTGTTGCTTCCTACGGCAACGCTTCTGGCATGAGTCTCGACTATAAGAAACGTAAGCATAATTTATGTAGCAAAATTAGAAATGAAACCCACTTTTCTTAAAAATCATGAATAAAGCTTTCTGTGTGGCAGGCGAATCAGACAATGCTGGTTTTCAGAGGACTTCTACGGCCGCAATGCCTTCGACTCAGTCAAGCAGGAGCAGCCATTCTCTGTCTCTGCCTACAGCTCGTCTCCCTCTTCACGCGTGATCGCCATCAAGAACCTGCCTCCCGACTACACCTGGCAGATCGTGCGCGACCGCGTGTCGCAGTTCGGCCAGATCGAGTCCGTCGACCAGGTACACCAGATTCATAAACATTTTAACATCTAGTTTAACTCTTAACTCGGGGCTAAAATGTTACGGGGGTTTTTTTTTACATTTTGAAACCAAGGTTAAAGTTAATTCGGGGTTAACAGAATAGTTATGAATTGGATTACAGATGGCCCCTGGAATGTTCCGTGTCCGCTTCGTACTGTTGCAGGATGCAGAGCGCACTCGCAGTGCTCTGATCCGCACGAGTGTCGAGGGCCGTCCCATTCAAGTCGAATACGTCTAAACATGATTCAATGATAGCAACCTTCCATTCCCTCTCCCACTTTGTTGTTGCTTTTCACTACTCTTCTTCTTCTTCAATATTTATTCCCTTCTTTTCTCGAGTTATCTCCGTTGTCAGCATTATCTAATGTGGCCTGTTTTCTCGATATTTCTTATTTCGTATTCCGTTTATTATTCGTTTTTATTCAACATTTTTAATGCTTTCATAGTTGGAATAAAGGATTGTTCAAATGCCCTTTAGTCAATATCGACCAGATGAATCGAGATTTAATGACTTCCAAATTTGACTAACAAGTTGGCTGACATACCGTAAGCCTTACTTTTCTCTAATGTTTCTTCCCCTCGTGTACTATTTCGTCACTTCTTTTTCTCTCACTTTCTTCATGTTCCATGCTATTTCTCCATTACTTTTATCTTTTCACTTTCTTCGTTTTGCATACTATCTCTCATCCTTCATGTTTCTTTCCCCTCTCCACATTGCACACACTTTCGCTTTTGTCTGCACACTTTCATTTTTCTTCGGATTTTCAATATTTTTCGTTTTTCCTTCCTCAAAATGTACGTTTTTTCCTGTTTTCAGGTAATTCGATGTCGTCGAGCAATGGCCGAAGACGGGCCGTGCTGGATTCAGATGAATCTGACGACGAATTGGTCGAAGTGAAGCAGAAGGGCAAACAGAAGGAAGAGAACGGCGACTTTGATGTGGAGATGGATGATGCCGAGTACGAGAAGGTCCGCAAGGAGGAAAGGAAGAAGAAGAGGCAACAGGCCATGGGTGGAAAGCAGAAAGACAAGAAGAAAAGCAGCAAGGAGAAGAAGGGAAAAGGACAGAGCAAAAAGGTATGTGGATAGTCTCCTGTATTCCACATTCACTTGTATTATTGATTGGAAAAAAACGTCGATATTCAAAAATTGCGCTATCCGTCTCGTTTCTCTTCTACGCGACTCACTATTTCGTTCAAAATTCGATTTCTAAGTGCGGAATGAATATCGACTTTCTCTCCAATTAACGACATATCGCACCCATTTTCTACACAAACTATGTAGAAAGTGCGTTTGAAATACAGAGGAATGTAGAATACAAAAGGCCAGAATAATGACAAAGGCAGAGATCAATTGAATGATTGCAGAAGGCCAAACATAGCGATGACAGTGACGACGAACTGCTCAGATTGGACAAGAAGACGTCGAAGGCTGTGCGAGCTGCTGGCAAAAGGAAGAAGAAGGAATCGAGTGAAGAGGAAGAGGAAGAGGAAGAGTCCGATGAGGTGAGTGGAAGAGGGGCAATGGGATTGAAGAAATCATGTAATTCAGATGGTCGAAAGCAGTTCGAGTGAGGATGAAGACGATGAATGGCTGGACAAGAAGAAGGACAGCAAAGCAGCTGGCAGGAAATCGGGCAAAGGCAAGGAGAGGAAAGACGGGGCAGGTAGCAGCAAGAAGAAACCCACGTCCAGCAGTGAATCGGATGAGTCCAAAGATGCTGAGGAATCGGAAGAAGAAGAAGAAAGTGAGCAAGACTCTGAGGAGCACAGAAGAGCTGCCAGGGACAAGGTGGGTTGACTGATAGAACGGAATGGCTGAGAATGAATTCGTTTGCAGATTGAGCTCGAAGCCATCAACAATGCAGTCAGACGCAGTCTGCGAGCACTCAAAGACGATGAGGAGACGCCCAAAAAGAAGGAAAACGGCAAGAAGCGAAAGAGGGTCGTCCTGTCCGATTCTGATGTGGATGGCAGCAATTCACAGACGAAAGACAAATCTGATGAAGAGCAGTTTGAAGATGAAGAAATGGACGTCGATGAAGAGGAAAAGCCAAAGAAGAAACGAGGCAAAAAGGTGAGCGGAATGAGGAAAAGATGCATAGAAACACCTCAACGGAAAAGTTACCGTGCGGTACCATCGGGACGTTTACCGCGCAGTAAAACATGCTAAAACTACTCAACGGTTTTAAGCGGGTTTTGGCAGTTTTTAATGGTACTGACCGGTACTGGCCAGTATCGCTAAAAACCACTTGACATTTTTTGCCAGTTTTGAACAGTTGCTTTACCGTGCAGCTAACGTTTCGGTATCTTTTTTCCGCAGAGACATAGAAAGCATTTGAGTCAGTAAAATAATTCATAGACAGAATGCAGGGCCACACTATCGAATGATCTCTCGAGTTTTGATCAAATGAAATGGTCCATTGACTTATTACCCTATATAACCCTCACTCTGTTGTAAACATCACCCTATTTTTTTAAAATGACTTCAAGCCATATAAGGCTAGGAGATAGTGCAAGATAAGCTCATCTTTTCCAGATTAATCTGCTTTTTATTCGGATTATTCAAAGAACATATCTACTCTTAATTGCTCTATCCCCCAGTCCCATATGACTTTTATTCATTTTACAAGTAGGGTGATGATTAAAACAGAATGAGGATTATATTGAATGATGAATACAAGGTGCCAATAAAATATCGTTCCTTATAATAAGTGTACAGAAAATTTTTAAAAAATGCTGACTGAGCAGCAAATCTATCAAAATGTCAAATTGTCTCTTTTTCCTATCAAAAATGGACAAATTTGCAAAATGTGCTCTTTAATCCAGAGAAGCATAAAATGAATTGTACGATTGCAGAAAGCGAAAATAGCCGAATCTGAGGAGAGCGAAGATGAAATGACCAGAAACAAGAAAGCAGCCAGGAAGAAGTCGCTCATGAAGGACTCCGACTTGCTCAAATCGACCAAGGATGCAGAGAAGGAGGAGAAGGAGAGGCGCCAGCGGTTAGTCAGCACATTTTGACATTAAGGGAAAGTTGAGAAAGAGAACAATGCGAGCAGCAGGGCTGTTCGGAGTTATTCGGATTCGGAATTAAACATTTTCAAGATCAGGAGTCGGAATTCCGAACATTCTTGAATGGGAGGGAAATGAGCTTATCTTATATGGAATAAGGATTGCAGATTGGAAGAGCGACAGAAAGAATTCAACGGACTCGTTTTCGACGAGGACGGCATCGCTGGAGTTTTGGACGATGAAACAGGCACTTCCCTGAAGCGACTCAAGGAGATCATCCTCGATCCGGACGAGAAGAGCGACGACTCGCTGCCTGTGGCCGTCCATCCCGCTCTCGTCAAGAAACTCAAACTGCATCAGGCTGAGGGCATTCGATTCATGTACAACTGCGCCTTCGAGTCCATCGACAGACTCGACGGAGATGGGAGCGGCTGCATTCTTGCACGTAAGACACAATGAAGGACCTTTGTGATTTCCATCCACTTCTGCACAGTTAGAGTGATTATGCAGAAACAGTGAAAATTGCAAGAGACCAAAACCAGACTTGCAACTTTCCCTGAAAATCCAACTGCACCACACTGCAGATCTTTCCAATTTTTTCCACTGCAAAAAATCAGAACTGCAGGGCTAAAAGTGCGAAATTTCCAGCACTGCGTACAACTACAATTGAAGAACTCGAGATTAAATTGATTAAAAAGACTAAATTTGTTGAATACTCGCGGAAATTTTGAGAAGAAAAAATTCTTCTAAAATTTGACTTTTTCATATCCAAACCGCAATTGCAGTTATTTTCTTGTAATCTGGTCAAACAAAATATTCTCCTCACGAAAGAAAAATTCTCATTTCAGATTGCATGGGTCTCGGCAAAACTCTGCAGTGCGTGGCTTTTCTGCACACGATCCTCAACCACGAGAAGATCAGCAAATGCTGCAATAGGGCGCTGGTCGTTGTGCCCAAGAACGTGATCATCAACTGGGGCAAGGAGTTCGCCAAATGGCTCTGGGATAACGACGATGAGCTGACTCTGGATGTTAGTGAATGAGAATAGTTCTTGAAAAAGACAGTCACAAAATCTATCGAGGATAGAAATTAGGGCCTAGTAAACAGATATTGGTCTCAAAATGTGAGCCACAATGTGCTGTTCATTTTGAAACCATACTATTAGGGGCTCGCTATTCCTCATTCATACAAGTCTTACTTTGCCAGACCTGTATCATTTCAGCATTTTTACATGTGACTTATCCAAGAGCCCAAAGAATGCTTGACAGAGACATAAATGAATGATTGCAGATCTGGATGCTGGAAGACTACAAGACTGCAAGAGACCGAGCCGATGCACTCAGGGATTGGCATGAGGGGGGAAGTCAGTTCATTCTTCTTGAAAAAGCATTCCTGGTTGTTGTTCTTGCAGATCCCGGTGTGATGATCATCGGATACGAGATGTTCCGCATGCTGTGCGAAGACGAGTCCACTGCCAAGCCAAAGAGGCCCGGGGCTGTTCCAAAGAAGCCCAAGAAGTTGTCCAAGGCAAAGAAGCTCCAGCTGAAGTATCTCGAAGACTTCCAGAAATATCTCCTCGATCCAGGTCAATTGGCAATGCAGATGAATTGAGAAATGAAACCATGCTTTTTAGGTCCTGACATCGTGATTTGCGATGAAGCACACCGACTGAAAAATTCCAAGTCCGCTCTTTCCAAGGTGATGAACAAAATCCGCACGAAGAGACGTCTCTGTCTGACTGGAACTCCGCTGCAGAACAATCTGATGGTCGGCTGCATTCGCTCCATTTCATTTCAATCGAATGTCCAATTCAGGAGTATCACTGCATGATGGACTTCGTGAGGAGAGGTCTGCTCGGTTCGGAGGCGGAATTCACGAACAGATTTGCCTCGATCATCAACCGAGGAAGGTCCAAGGATGCCACATCCAATGATGTAACTCATCTCTACTTCTTTTCCATCGTTCAATTTATATTTTCAGGTGCGTTACATGGTACGTCGTTGCCACGTACTGTTCCACCATCTGAAAGGCGTGGTGGACAGGAGAGACTACTCGGTGCTCATCAACTCCATCCCGCCCAAGCAGGAATACGTCCTCAAAGTGCGTCTCACTCAAGTACAGTGCGGCCTGTATCGCTACTTCCTCGACTCGTTCATGGACGGGGAACGCAAACATCTCCTTGCTGACTATCAGTAAGACAATTTGCAGATAAATTACCCAATCACACTATTCCCCTCTTGCTAATTTTGCCGATGTGCGAAATAGGAAGAGCCCTCTTTTTGCACACAACTTTACGCGTTCTTCCTTTTTCGTCTCTCTTCCTTCCCGCTGCTGAAGGCAAAAGGAGAGAAGGAAGAGTGAAACCAGAGCGTGAAAGGTGGACTCCCTCTTTTTCAAGCGTAGAACGAATTGGAACGAGGGGAACTGTGCCAATGACCGTTTCAGTGTGCTCGCTCGAATCTGGTCGCATCCCTACAATCTGATTGCCCACGAACGAGAGAAGGAGAGGCAGAGGATTCTGAAGGGGGAGGACGAAGAACTTCAGGATTTCATCGATGACGACGAAGACGCTCTCACTACTTCGGGTAATTGAGATGGAGAGAAGAGAATAAATGATAGCGAAATGAATTGCAGAGGAATCTGGACTCGAAACTGATGCTCTGTCTGATGCGACAAATGGAACTGATGAACTGATTGGAAAGAAGAAGAAGAAGAATGGAGGAAAGGCAAAGGACGACAAGAAGAAGAAGGGCAATGGAAGGGGAAGGGCTAAGCAGGTGGACGAGGAAGAGGAGGAGGATGATGACGAAATCGAGATTCTCGAGGACATTTCGGGAGGCAGGAGAAAGACTGGGGACGAACAGAGCAGCAGCGAAATGACTGAAATGGCCACGAGGAGGAGCAGAAGGCTGAACAACGAAACGCCCGAGCTGAATGACAGGGATTGCGTCACTCCACTGGAATATCAGGGCTGGTGAGTCGATTGCATTCTCACATACAGACACGGTCATTAATTCATGTGATTACAGGTATTCGGGCAGCAACCTGGTGAGTGAGACTGATTCCGACAACTACGAACTCAGCAACAAACTCGTCCTTCTCGCCAGCATTCTCAAGAAATGCGAGGAGATTGGAGACAAAATGTAAGATCCTAGAACGTGGGTTCAAAATGAAGTGACAATGAATTCAGTCTGGTCTTCTCGCAATCCCTCGAGTCCCTGAGTCTGATCAAAAGAATGCTCGCTTGGTACACCGCTACCGATTCCTGGTTCGAGGTGAGAAGCAATGCAATGAAAATACCATATTCCTTTTAAATGAAGAGCATGACCTTTTATTTTTCAACCCGCTAATTTTGGAAATATCGAGCTTTTCAAACCACCATAACTCGTCATCTAATGATCGTAATCACTTCAAATCGAAATTAAATCTACTCTACACGCTCTAAAGAACAACAAAATACTTGTTGAGATGATCAGAGTAGTGTATTTGGTAGTTCGAGCATTTGGGAGGTGTCCTTAAATAGAGAATATGCTATTGAAATCGAAAATTTGTCAATTCGCGCAGGATGGACACGCCGCCATTCTGAAGCCAGAAGGCGAGACCTGGGGCTGGTACGAGGGACTCGACTACATGGTCATCGACGGCTCTGTCATGTCGAGCAAGCGAGACAACGTCCAGACCAAGTTCAATGACAAGGACAACGTGCGCACTCGACTCATGCTCATCTCCACCAGGGCGGGCTCTCTCGGCACGAACATGGTCGCTGCAAATCGAGTCGTCATTTTCGATGCCTGCTGGAACCCGAGGTAATAATTCACAATTCTACAATTAAACTGAAAAGAAAGAAATGTGCCTGCTTCAGTCACGATACTCAGTCCCTCTTCCGCGTCTACCGATTCGGCCAGGAGAAGCCTGTCTACATCTACAGACTCATTGCACAGGGAACGATGGAAGAGAAGATCTACAAAAGACAGGTCGTCAAAGAAAGCACGTCCATGCGAGTGGTCGACGAGGCGCAGATTCAACGACATTTCGACAGAAAAGAGGTGGGGAGAAAGAAGAGGGCGGGATTGCAGCAGAAAGTATTGAGAATTGCAGGAAGAAGAGCTGTACATTTTCGAGCCAGACGAGTTGAATGAGGACCCGGACGAAACTATCTCCGCCAGACCTGCATTCGCCCCGCCCAAGGACAGGCTGCTTGCGGATGTACTCTGCGAATACCCAACTGCCATTGTCGAGTACATGCAGCACGACACACTTTTCCAGCACATCGAGGAGGAGAAACTCAATGACAAGGTCGGAAAGTGCATTTTTAGATTTCGAAAACGGAATTTCCGCTAAACGCTGGTTGAAAGAAATGAGGGGGAAAAGCAAAAAGCGAATGAATGGGAATTGCAGGAAATGGAAGATGCCTGGGCTGAGTTCGAACGCGAAAAAGAGGGCAGGGCCAACATGGCCATTGCGCAGATGCAGCAGAGTGAAACATACATGCAGAACATGCTCAAACTGCAGGTAAGCGAGAGGGGGGAGAGGGAAAACGAATTGAACGAATTAATGAGAATTGCAGGCTGCCACACTCGGACTCGGTGCGAATGCGCTGCTGAATGCGAGCGACCAGCAAAATCAACTCAAAATGCAGCAGATAGCCAGGCAGATGCAGCAGAACGAGATGGCCAGAAGACAGGCCGGACTGGCTCTGACTCGAGTCACGCGCGATGCCGTCTATGCAGCCGCTCTGCGGGTGCCCCAGATTGAGCCCATGCAGGCTGTCGAGGTCGCTCTTCTCAAGACCTCCTTGGATGAACTACTTCCCACAATTCCTGAAAGGGTAAGAGAAATTCACCTGGAAGGAAGAATGACTCCAAAGGGGGATCATATTCGTTGTCCACTGTAAACTTTTGTGGATAACTTTATAGTTTGGCTAATAAAAAAACGCTCTCCACTCAGCAATCAATTGCATTGCAGCTGCGCGGAGGCATTTCGAACTTCCAGCCGTATTTCATGACGTTCTGCCAGGACGCAATCAGCAAAAAGACGGGCGGCAAGGCACTGCTCGATAAATGCGCTGCCACGTTCAAGACAGTCGTCAATTTGGTTAGTAGCTCTCAATCAGTTACAATTACGATCGAATATCGATTGCAGGTGAAGGAAGAAACAGTGTGCAAGGCCACTCTGCGCAAGATCTACCCTACCACGGCTAAGTTCTTCCCTGTCGACTTCCAACCCTAAGTCGCGCATTCTTTCCCCCTTCTCGTCCAAATCCGTGATCCACTTCTCCAATCATCGGGTTTCACCCTTTCTCCAGCTTTCTCCTTTTCATTCAAGCAATTTTAGATTTTCCTCCGTTTTTTCTTTCATGTACTTTGAATCTATTTTGTGCAAAGTCATTTGATCTCAATGATTTTCGTTCTTTTCGATACTGTTTTGTCCTTGTATTTTGAATCCCCGAACATCTCATCTTTTTTGACTTGAACTGTATTGAGCTGAAATGAGCTGAACTGATTTGACTTATTATTGTTGGACTGACTGGTTTTGAGTATTAACATAAACTTATTTGAATTTGATCAATTCAGATGAAGGCGAGAGAAATGTTTGAATCATTCTCGAAATACCTGACAGTAAATTATGATGACTTCTAGGCGAATTACCTTCTTTCAGGTGAATGAATGTGGAGTCGCTCACGAAGAAGTTGAAATCCGAAGAGGAATGGCTGCAGAATTTCGAAGAGACCGTCGAGAAGAGCAGAACGATTCGGGACAATGTAGAAAGTCTCGTTAATCAGGTTAGTCATACCAGAGGTGTACGAAAGTAGCCATTTTGAAAATTGAACATCCTGCTCTCATTTTTCTGTCATTCACTCTAGTACCTTAAGATTGAACCTTTTTTTACTTTTTTGTTCGCAAGAAGTCGTGAAATGGATGAGAAGTAGAGTAACTGACTGACCGATTTAAAGCTTTCAGTTCGAACAGCAGCTGCAGACTCTGGAAGACAATGTGTTGCCGATGCACGAGAAGAATGGCAAGTTACAGTTGAAGCAGCACAACATTCTCAGACTCATCAAGACAATCGATGCAACAAAGCAGTTCTACGACAGAACTAACACTGTCGAGAACTTCATCAGGTTAGAAGAATCTGCTTCAAAGTCAATGGTCAGCTAATTCAGAGACAAAGACCCAGGACATGACCTGTCCCTCTATTTGGAGAATATGGACTGCTTGGAACAGGCAATTCAATTCTTCTCCAACCAAAATGCGCGCTTCCAAACGCAGACAGAAAACATGAAAATCACATTGGAGAATGGTTTTGCAATGCTCGAGAAGGAATATCGCAACATTCTTCTGAAGCAGACTGCCCAGCCTGATATTCCCACTCTAATTGACTCTCTGGATGACGATACCTATGAGCTAATGGCCTCTAGAATGAAAGACGTCGTCACTGTCAAAGATCCCACCAATTTGATCAAACTGGGAGTGTGGCTTTTGGACAAAGACCGCAATAGGTTCCTCAACTATTATTCGGAAATTCGGGGTCAAAATATGATGAAAACGATCCACGCGGTGGCCCAGCATTACACCAATCTAGTCATGCAATCCACTCCAAAGGCATCCGCATTTAGGAAGTCAGTTTATAAATTTGATGAATTGAATTGAATTCAATTAAACTTTTGCAGCACACCTAAAAAGTCGAAGGCTGGAGGAGAAGAGAAGATTCACCCAAGTGGAGTGAACCACATAGAGGGTGCACTGCTGGTGTGCGGAGCCCTGTTGGCTCTGCTCGAGATCGAGGAGAACCTCATGCAGCGAGCCATCACGTCCACGGCTAGCAGAGCACAGGTCTTCCGTTCACTCGTCTCGCGGCCACTCGCCTTTGCAATCGAGCAGTGCGTCAGGGCTGTGCAGGACAACGAGCAGGGAGTCATTCCCCTCCTTCCTCTGCTCAGGTTCCTCTCGAATCACGAAGCCCGATTCCAAAACTTGGCTTCTGTAAGTTTTTCTGTGAACTTTCGTTTGATGAATTGAATGACTTTAGAATAGCATTCCTGAAGTGAATTTCGAGTCTCTGCTGAGGTCTCTGCGAGTCAAATGCTCAACTTATCTTCACGAATATCTCGAGCAAATCGCAAACGACACTTCAAAGTACATTCCCCCAGATGGAGGAGTCCATCCCCTCATCGCTAATGTAAGCTCAAATAGACCTTCATTTCAATTTCTTCATCGAATTCCAGACCCTTTCATTCCTTTGTTCCCTTGTAAGTTTCCGTTTGACAGTCACTCACCAGGTCCTATCGTTAACTGCTGCTTCCACAGACAATCCCTCTCTTCTTCTTCCCAAATTGTTCGGTAATTCATTGCTTGTAGCTTTCATCCATTCCTCGTCAATTCATTCATTCATTCAATTCAGCTCGTTTTCTGTCCGCTCTCGGCCAGGCATTGAAGAGGAAATGTGAATTGTACGACGATATTGTGCTGTCCAACATATTCCTTCTCAACAACTACAATCACATCGCCAAAGTGCTGGAGGAGGAGGACGGTCTGCTTCCCGTTTTGTCCGAGCAGAACAGGCAGATTCTCTCCTTCTACCATTCGGAAATCAACCAGTCAATCGACCGATATCTCAAGGCCTGGAGTGTGGCTGTCGGCTCATTGCATGGCGTTGACTACTATGCAGGCAACCCACAACAAATCCACAATATGCTTACGGTAAGTTAAAAGGAGGGAGGTCATTCGTTCACACAGACTTAGGAAATTTCAAATCGCAGTTATTGTGGACTTTCGATTACTTGATGAAAATGGAAAATTTTCCATTTTTACACGCGCAAAAATAAACAAATGTGCATTTAGAAATACATACTCCCTTACAGACTTTGTAAGAGAATAGAAAAAGAAAGAGAACGCGTGAAGCAATGAACAGGTTTGATATGCCATTTCCTCATTTTTGCGCGTATAGGAAGTTGTGTTATTCTTCACTTGCATCAAATAATCGGAAGTATACAGTAACTGCATGAAACGATATAGTGTATCTTATCGAGAGACGAAAAGAGACATGTTCTTTTTTCCCTCTTGATAAGAGATACTATCTCTTTTCATGCGGTTAACCGAGGTTGGAAAATTTCCAAGTCTGAGTTCACGCAGACAATTTAGTCCTTCATTCGAGAAATAGAAGACACAAAAGCGCAACAGACCGAGTACTGCATAAATGACCCGAAGCTGGCGGGCGAAGTGCGGCAGCAAGTGGCAGACACGGTGTGTCCGCCCTATGCAAGGGCCGTTTCCATTGCCAGAGCCATCGATCCTGGCATTGTTGCTGATTTGCCTTATGAAAATGAAACGGCTCTGCGAGACAGTTTGCAATCTCTTTTTGGGTCCTCGATATGAGTTGTGATGAATGTATCGAACAATAAATTATTTATTGACACTTGCCGTTTTTCATTTCTCCTTCACACATGTTTGAATCGTTTCGATTTCTATTTTTTTTCGATTTTTTAAAAATTTTCGGCTGAAAATGCCTATTTTTTCTCGTTTCAGCGCTGTGCGATGACGACAGTAAGTGTCTGGAAAGAGGCGGCCGCAGTGATCCTCGTGAGCCGCCAGTCGAAGCGAATCCTGATGCTCCGCAGAGGCAGTGCGGCCTCGTTCATGCCAAACTCATTGGTCTTCCCTGGTGGAGTTGTCAGTAAGGCAGATGCCAAATCAGCCAAATTAGACGACAGAATCAAGATCTGTGCATTGAGGGTAAGCTGATTGATTAGACAATTCGTAAATGACGAGATGAAGTGTTCTGTAGTTTGCGTAAAAGAATGAGTTGAGTAAGATAGTATGGGAAAAGATAGATCTCGTCATTTACTAGAACAGCTAGTCATTTCGTCAAATACGAGTTGCCAACTGATTGAATGAAGGCAGTCTGTCAATTTGTCTGTTTCAGGAATTGTTTGAGGAAGCAGGACTCTTCATCAACTCAAATGGCAAAATTGAAAGTGCCAACAACAATGAGGAGCTGAGCAGACTGCAGGACATCGTCAAGAAGGATCCGGCTGAGTTCGGAAAGGCGAGAACTCGACTCCGCAATTTGATCTTTCGAATTTTCTGCAGAAATGTTCGCTAGATACGATTTCTAGCTTCAAATAGTTGAGGGAATATGTCTGGAGGATGTTTTCTTCCTAATGACTCCTATTTCATACAGATCTAAATATTATCTGGGGAATATTTTTGCAGAAAATTCGAGAAATAATCCGAATCTATCCAGATTTTGCCTACAATAAGCTTCTAAAGTTTGATCCTTCGAACTCTGCTGAAATGTCCTTTATATAAACTATTCCAAGTCACATTATCAACAGAGCTAGGCAGAGCTTAAGCCAGATCTCGCGTGCATATCCCCTAAAGCCGAAAATTTCTGTCAAAATCATGTTTCGTATCCCCTATGTATCAACTTTTTATAGCGAAAATTTTTATTTGCGTACTCCCCTTCCCTATAATGTTTCGGTCTGCTGAAATTCTGCCTAGGTCTGATAGAAAATGAGCATCTTTTTGTAGAACTTACTTTTCAAAGCTCAAATTTTATGAACTAACTTGTTTCAGTTGAACAAGTCGATTGGAGGCGATGACTTCGTTGTGTGGAATCGATGGCTGACTCCGAATGACTCGAGACACCCAAAGAGGTTCTTGGCCACATTCTTCCTGCTAGTCATTGATGGTAGGCATGAGTGATTAAACGAACGAACAACTCCACGAATGACAATGAAGGGATGATTGACTGATTGATTTATTGCAGGACAACCGGATGTACGACTTTGCGACAAGGAAATGTCTGGATTCGAATGGGTCGACGCCCGTTCCTGCTTGCAATCGGCATTTCATGGGGAAATCAGCCTGCCTCCTCCCCAACTCTATGAACTCACTCGAATCTCGCAGGTTTGATGATTGGGCTTCTTACGAAACTCACCATCTCATCGCCGCAAGGATACTACTTCTAACCAGCAGCCCTTTTCCGATTTTCAGACACGCGAAATGACTAGAAATAGTTTGCCTGTAAAAAGTAATAAAATGACTTTGGTGCGACTGAATTTTATAAGGAGCCAACGCTTTTATTGTCAGGAATTCGAAGACATGCATTCCTTTGCAGCTGCCTGTCGGAATTCTCTCTCAAATGGGCAACTCGCAGCGAGTCATCTGCCCTCAAACAATCGTCTGGTCGGACAACTCGCACATCAGCAACATCTTGCCCGGAGATCATCTCTACATCGGTCAGTCAATCAATGCACCAATACATTCATGCGAGTGTTGAGCGGAAAATTCATTTTCAGATTTCGGAAAACTGGAAACGGAAACTAAAAATTAGATTTTAAAATTCGAAAATCCGAAACGAAAAGTGTTTAAAGTGACCGGAATCGAAATTTCCGTCCACCATTGATCCATGCAGTCATGAGGAATAATACATTTTTTCAGATGGTGAGCAGTGCGCTGATATTCAAGGAAGGACGATGGAGCTGGCTTCCGTCAAAGTCCGTGAAGATCTGCCAACTCATAGGTTAGTGGAGAGGGTTTATTTTCTTAGCAAAAACATTCTAATTCTTTGCTATCTTACAGAATCCAATACCGCCGTGATCCTCTATATTCTCATTATTCTATCTATCAGCACAGACTGCAGCCCCCTTACGATTCCCTATTCCAGCGAATTCTCTAAACTATTCAAAGCCATAAATATTTACTGCACTAATGGTGCTATTCGAGGACAAAAATGCGATCTTTCAAATAACTTATTGAGACATAGAATTGTTAACCCGTAGAGAATAAAGTTGATTATGATTAAAATCTGACTGCAATGACTGTGATCTTCCTCTGACTTGATTTCGACTTCTCTCTTCCTGGTCGAATATTATTGAACAATGCTGCAAATCAAGAGATCACAAACCAATGAGCAAACAAAGAAATGCATACAATTATCCCAATGAGTTGCGGCGATTCTGCGACGAAAAGAACGCTCTGCAGATTTGAACAACCAGGGCAGGAAGTCCTTGTCGATTTCTGAAAATTTCGACAATTCATGAAGAAGACAAACAGGCACAAATTGCAACAACCTTGGAAGAGAAGAAGTTCAGCCTGCTGCTTTCTGCACAGCGGCCTCGTGTCTATTCCAATCGCTTTCGTCTTTGGCTTCTTCGCTTCCAGCATTTCCACATTTGACAGACTCTGTTCTTGCAACTAAAATTCACTTTGTCTCATCAACGCACTTCACCACTTCACAATGACTAACCTTTCTGCAAGTCTGCAGAGCCATCACCTTGCTCGCCTGTGCATCAGACTCCCTCCTTTTGGATTCCTCAGCTTCCCTTATCTTGTGCATCAGTCTCTGTCTATGTTCTTGCAGCTCCTTGTTTGTCAATTCAATTTCTCTCCTAAGTCTTTCCAATATAGCTTCTGCCTGAAACAACTAGATCTGTCAGGATTCATTCAATTTACAGCGACGCACACGAGTTTGGGACATTTTGTAACTTCTTGGACAAATACCTCGTTCTTCACCCACTTCTAGTGATCGTATCTGGCTAAAATTTCGTACACATATTGGGCTATATAAGACACGAGTGTGCATTAAGTTTTAGCCCGATCCGATTCAATGTTTTCAGTCACTAAACTTTCTGAAAACTTCTAACTTATAAAAAAAAATTCTGAAACCCCCTTATGAAATCGAATCGACTTGAAAGTTACCATACGTTCATGTCTTATGTAGTCCGAATGTGTGCAAAATTTCAGCCAGAACTGATCACTATAAATGGGCGAGCGAAGCATAAGTCGAAGAAATACCAAATGCTCCTAACTTTTGTTCTCCACTTTATCTTCTCACCTTCAAATCATCAATCGCCCTGTAAATAGCTGCATCTGCTATGTGCCTCACCAGAACTGACGTTTCAAAATCAAATTGCTGAAAGCTACAGTAGGAATTGATAGTTCTTTCATCTTACTTCTTCTGTTTGAATAGAGGCAGATTGTGAAGGTTCTGTTTGAGGAGAAGGGGGTGGAGTAGGTAAGATTCCTTCGAATGAATTAGATGAGATTTTGACTCGATGACAGGATTGCTGCTTCTGCTTTGGACATCCACTTTGCTGCGCTGCTGGATAGGACTCTAAATACAAAATCAGCCAATCATTTACTTCCTCTTTCTTTTTGCTAATGGAATTCCGACGATTATGGAGAATTCCTCTCTCGTATGTACAAGGCTTTTTTTTCGCCTCCTCAGTAGCGACATGATTAATTTATTTTGCATGCCGATTTTCTCTGAACGCCACTTTCAGGCATAAATATGGGAGTGGGAGATATTTTGTGTGATTCGATCAGGAAATGTGCAAATGAACTGACTTTGTGCAGATTGACGATTGATAGAATCCAGAGGCAGGAAACGAACACAGCGAATTGATTTGTCGATGGAAAGTGAGGGAGAAAGCGATGGGGAATGGCAGGCCGAGCGGGCGGAGTGCAGACGAGGAAGACGGGCTCGCAGGGAAGTGGGAGTGGAATGGGCAGAGTAGAAAACAGGCAGAGCTGTGGCTATTTCTACAGTAGGCAACACTGCTTCCCTCGGTTTCTTCTTCTTCTAAATTGAATTTACGCAATTCATCCACAAATTTTTCCATACCTCATTCGACAATCGAGCTGCACAAATGGTCTCTCTGCACAGACGAGGCTCTGTCGAGATTCTGACAGAATTGATGATGGAAGGGGACATTGCGAGTGGACTAACAACTCTGCAACTGCTCAGTGAAACTGGCTGCAGACACAGGGAGCCTGGAATGCTTGACTTGCTATGGAAAGAGAAGAAACCCGGAAATGACCTGAAAGAGGCATGGTGACGATGGATGGAGTGAGCAGAGAAGGCCCATGAGCAGAGGGCCGACATGAGGCTCGAAGAGAATGACTGGAGGAGTGGAAAGGTCGATGGCTGCAACACGAAGCTGGCACAGACACAGACACAGACAGGGGCATGGGCATGGAAGGCTGTCTGAGTGCCTGACTGACTCGGATCTTACGAATTTATGATGAGCGAATCGAATGCAGAAAGCAAACGGATTAGGAAAGGAAGCGGATAAAACAAGCAGAGAGGGAAGGGAAGAAGGAAGCCCTCTTAGCGCTGGGCAATGCATGCAAATCCTCAGATCATCAAGACTTATGAAAATTATGATTTCATATGGAATCATGCACTTCATCTCTCAAATATGTTTACTGTCTGTATAAAAAGCAATGGCCTTTGAGCACGCAAGAGAATATTCTTTATCATCCCAACTTCTGAAATGAGTTAGCAAAAGTGACTAGAGTTTCGAATTCTTGAACCTAGACGAAGCCTTGCCGAATATCCGATCCATCACGTCTTCAGGACTCAATGACTGCATTTGGTGGACTGTGATTGAGGGAAACACATCGAATGGAGGCCGAGTCTGACAGAGGCCTATTGAAACTGTCAGGCACATGAGTGCAGTCACTCCAAATGTGTGGGGAGCATCAGTAAACTATAACATTCTTGTCATGGTAAAGGTAAAGAATAGGTAAATGGAATTACATGATAGGAATGAACTGAATAGCCGTCATCTATCGGGAATGACACATGCTCGTTTTCATCCAGGAATCTCCGAAGCGGAAACCAAAATGTTGAGCTAACTTCTTCGGGATTTGGAATTGGTCTAAAGTAATTTAATTGGAATCTGGACTTCATATGAATTTTTACTGACTTGAAATCCCTTGTGAGAAAAGCTACAGTAGGATGAATGAGAATGCCAAATCGAGCCATGAACGAAGGCAGACTTCCGAGCAAAACACAATCTTCCGACCGTAAGCCAACTTCCTGCAAATGTTTCATTTGGAATATTCCCATGCGTATCAAAATTAATGAATTCACACACTGCTGACAAAGAGTCGTTTATATGGTTCATCTGTTCAAACGACAGGCAGATTTATGTACAGCGCGCAGCAAAAGACTAAAGAGTAACCCGAACCAACCAACCAACCAATCGCATCCTATTCGTTTCCTTTCATCTTACCGCCTTCCTCTCTCTCTCTCTCCTTCTAATAACCTAACCCATTCCATTCCCATCACATTACCTAACTGACATTCACTCGTTCACTAGAGATACTGACTGGATTCAGCTTTCTTCCCTCCTCCATTCATTTCCAATCTCTGCATATATCTGCCTTTTGGAACATCTCAGTGTCTCCCAAAGGAATATCTGTCTGTGTGCTTCTTCAGAGCAATACATCTCAATCAGCCCCTTCTTCCTTTCCATTTCAAACATTCATGTTTCGTAATGTCCATCCATTCATTCATTCACCTCTTCGGCTTCTCTCATAGCCGTCTGCTGCAAGTCAATATCATTTTCATCCATCATGCCGCCAGGAAAACAGACCTAAATGCCTTTAATTAACAGCTACTTCATTCAAACACTTACTTCCCCAGGATGCTTCCTCAATGTCATTGCTCTAACGCATAGAAACACTTCGAATTCCGAGCCTATCTTGCGCAACAGAATTAACACTCCTGCATCCTGAAATTCACTATGATTACCATAATTCTTTTAATTGATGAGTCGAATAATCAGACCCAAGGAGGACTTAAGTCAGGATTGCTCTATGACTAAACCTCCACAATATTTTCTCTACGATTTTGTATCTCTAGTCAGAGCTGTCCACAAGTATTCAAAAATCGTATTTGCATCAGTATGAAATACAAAATCTGTGTACTTCTTATATCTCTTAACTATCAATCGTTACAAATTTTCACACATTTTTATATCCGTTTTCTTTCGTAGCTAAGGAACAATTTCGTACCTGTACCTTAACTGTGAACAGCCCTGTCTCTAATTTTAAATTTTCAAAAAAATTTCCTACGCGTTATGAGATGAAATCAGTACATTGTTACTATGAATTCGCTCGTACAACCTATCCTATATTTTAGTTTAACTTAAATTCTCCCTAGGTCTGATGATAATACTTTATCTCCTCTCGGTTGACTCGGCTCCTTTGTCAATCGGAGAAGTTTCCTGACTTCTTCACAAGTTTCTTCGACATTCATCACCTAAATCGTCTAGCGTAATACTTATTAGCCAGCAAGAGGTTAGGTTCATCCTGTTCTGTTCTGTCCTTCCCCCATTCCCTTTTCCTTTAGCAATCTCATCTAACGGTCATTCATTCCTCTGCATTTTGCAGGTTGAAAGGATCGAAGAAAAAGACAGGAAGAGGCAGAAACAGAAACAGAAATAGACAGAGAAAGAGACAGACGAGCATCGATAGCATCGTTTTTCCCCTCTTCCCAAATCTCTCCCTCTCTGTCTGCCTGTCTCTCTTCTGCTTGTCTCTGTTCAGTTCTGTTCTTCTTCACTTCAATTTATCTTCGGTTTATTTATTTTTACTCAAACTTCTTAGTAATGGAAAGAATGAACGGTTTCAAGTTTCATGTTTCTGCTTCTCTGTTCTGTTTGAATTAGTAATGCCCCTGCTGCTATGCTTGACTTGACATAATGCAACAGACCGTTTTTCAGCGCAATTCATTTCGAATCTGCATCCTTAGTTCTTAGTCAGTAGCATTGCACTCTTCCACTCGTTCCACTCACACACATCTGCTCATTCATTTGTTTCTCGTTCAAATTATCCTCTCTCTTCCCTTCTTCTGCTCTTCTTCTCTAAATTCTCATTAGGCCTTTTCTGCCTTCCTTTCCATGCAAAATACGACTAGGACACGCAATTCCCAATTCAATTCCCCTTTCTTCTTTCATAAATTTCGAATAACTTGTTCTTTTTTTCTCGCATTTCGACTTTCCCACAATTGTCCGTCAATTCTGTCAATTCTCATTCTCTCCAGTCAACCATGAAAGGTCTAAGGATTGACCATCACCTTCTGCCTTCTGCTTTCTGCCACAGGCATTTTCATCTCCTTCTTCCACTGCACAAATCATCGAACTCTGTTCCGATCTCTCTGCACAAAGCAATGAACTAGTAGCGCCAATTGCCCTGTGCCTGCCTGTCAGCCCGTCTCTGCTCGTTTCGCGCAGCACATTCTTACTTTTCTTCAAGGCCAAAACAGCGCAGATGCATTTATTGCCAGATTTGTGTTTGGAAGAGAACAAGTCAAACATGGACAGGCAGAACGGGGCAATTGATTGCAGGACTGAACCATTTGGCCATTAGCAGGGCAGTCTTTATGTCTCTTCTTCGTCTCTCTCTCAGACCACAGCTGGTCAGTCCAACATTCGACACACGTGTTTGTGTGCAGTCTTCAGGCTGCCTGGCTCTGTTCTGCTCATTCCCCTACTCCACAATTCCACTCACTTCCACTCCAATCATTCATCAGCTGCACCTTTCCACGCTTTTCACAATCATTCTTCATCAGTACATTTCATGAGCTTCCCTCCCTGTTGCATCCCCTGTCTGGCTTTGTCTGCCTCTTCCTTCTTTCCTTCCTCTGTTTCATCTTTGCTTCATTCTTCCATCCTCCTGACACCTCGCCAATGTTATTTTTAGCCATCAAAATCTTCAACACTTCTTATGTCCCAACCAAAAGACTCATGCAACTCTATCATGAAATTATTCACTATACAGCAAATTTGGGGAACAGTCGTTGCGCGCAAAATGTGTGTCTTGCAAAAATACTTATTCGTTGCATTTTGTAATTAACTTAATAGATTTGTACTATTTTCCTAGCCTAATCGTATGGCATTATCTCATCTTTCTATCGTTCAACTTGCTATCTTTTTTACTTGCCTAAGCATTAATATTTGAGACTGATTAGGCTATAGATATGTAGAGTTCTATAAAAAAAAATATTAACAGACTTGTATAAGATGATGATAGCGACAGGAGTTAGTCTTGGGAGAGATAGAACTAGTTAAGGGTAAAGGTAGGATTGAATAGGGTAGGGGTAAGGTGAGTAAGATATGAATTTATCTTATAGAAATTAACTAGAATTTCATTCTGACAATGTTCAGCTATTATTTTTGTGCGCAACGCAACGACATACACCCGGAAATTTCATCTACATCGATTCTGTCTGCTTTCTTCCATTCTTCCACTGCCACTGGCTCGCCTGCCACAATTCGTCAAAATTTCGTCTACTTCCTAATCCAACTCTCCTCGGCAGCATGTCTCCTTCTCCTTCCTTCCCTAACAAAGCGAGATTTCAATTCAAGATTTAGTTTTCCCCTTCCTTCCTCTTCCAAATTCTTCCTGCTATAGCTCTTTTTAGATGTAATAGTTATGATGTTTGTTTGTAGCCCCACAAGTGTTCCTCTTCTGCTGCTTCTGCTGCTTCTTCTGCATCATCTGCATCATCTCTATCTCCATTCATCCCATTCAATATTCAATACATTCCATTCCATTCCAGCATTCCCCCTTCACAATATCCACATCATCTTCGTTCTCATTTGCAATTGGCTCTCGTTTTCTGCATCTCCAAGCCAATCTGCCCTGTCTCTGCCACAGTCTCTGCAGCTTTGCACTCAAATTGCCTTCGTTTATCATAATTCCTCCTTCTTGTCTTCCTGCCCTTTCTTCTTTCAATTCCTGATCCTTGTATTGCACTTGACAAAGTCATTAGAATAGCGAAAATGCATCCTATTCTGTCCTTCCTTCCGTCTTCCAGCTCTGGCTCTACAGCCCTGTGTCCACTAGCATTCACTCTTCATTTCCTCTGCTCGTATTTCCATTTCCATTTCCCACTTCAGTCATTACGAATGTCTTCCTGAACATCTTATGCTCTGCCTATGCCCTATATGAATTGACAGAAAGAGCCCCCACTTTCTCTTTCACTTCGTGGATTTCGTCATTTGTACCCCAATCACTGAAATGTTCGTTTGTAGAATGTTATTCCCTAACATCTAAAACTAAATGAAAGACGAGGAGGACCAGTACGACACGCCTTGGGAGTACCTGGCCAGGCCCGCCTCCATCAGACTGTCCTCTGCAGATGTAAGGGTACATGCATTCAATGCAGCTGCAAATGGAAGTGGTCCCTCCCCTTCAACCCCACCTTCCCCTGCAAATAGTAAGACGCTCCATGAATGGTATTGTCAAGAGCAAATTCAGATTCCCCCAGAGTCCCTCATCATAATGGTGCTAGTTGTCAGCAATTCGCACACAATCATTCTCTAGTTCATATTGGAAACACTGCTGTGGAAGCCAGGAGGCATCAGAGAAGAGATTGCCAGAATAAGGAAAGGAGGCAGAGGAGAATGGATGAACGACAAATTTTGGTAAGGACATTTGAGATGAATTGACCGAATAACTTACTTGAGCAGGATGAATTGTTGCTGGAGAGGAATGTGGACAGAGTGAATGCAGAGAAGCGACTGGCTGGTGGCCAATTGGGCGATTACCTGCTCAGAGCCAGAGGCGAGAACAGTGCTGCACTGTCTCTCAAAGGCACTAAAGGCATTCTCCATATTAAAATTGAGAAACGGGATAACAAATGGATTATCGGTGAGCAGAGGCTTGAACAGACAATATACAGAGCTGAGAATGTTTGTAGGAGAAGGACCCTCTTTCGGTTCGATATCTTCAGCCATCCATCACTACAAAAGGCATCCTCTGCCAATTCGAGGCTCTGATCATCTCATTCTGCACAATTCTGTCACTCAAGCCATACGGATCTAATGCTATTCAAACAGGGATAACTTCATCTTTCATTCATCATTTCTCACAGAAACTAGACGCAAATCGTAGTTAAGGAGGTTGTGATCTTTAACGATTTAAATGGAGAAGCTAACATATTCCAACCCGGTATCAGAATTTGAAAGGCCTGTCTATAAATAGAAATAATGTTCATGAAAAATCTATATTAGCGGACAAAAGCATCCGGTCGCCTGTGAGACTTCGAGTGCTGATTTTGACATTTGAGATGTTCAAGTCGTAACGAAATTTTGTACAAATAAAGTAACCATCAAGCACTAAAAGATTGATCAGCTACAATTGGATTGAATCATTAAAAGCGTCAAAACCAAGCACTCAAATTTTCAGGGATAGTCGGATACCTTTGTCCGCTACTATATGTGCTGATCCTCTTTTTATTAAAAAATGATGCGGTTAACTAAACAGAAATAAATAATTGAAGTCTAATTGATGATGTATACAATCATAAATCAAACGAAATCGATAAACCAAGCCATCTTTGGACGACAAATACCAACCAGATCAAGAATCGAATTGCCTAATGATAAGAGGAACTTAGAGAAGAAGGGATATGTGAAATCTGAGAAATGAAACAAATTATAAAAATGAAATAAAAGTTGCAAACTTGTGATCTAGAATCAATTCAAATGCTGATAATAAGTGCAGTTACGAAGAAGGCTAGAACGTAGTCTAGTTTGATTACTAGGTCGGTCCATGAGTTGTCTGGTGAACCTTTCTCAATAATTTTGAAGACAAGTAATATTAAACTGGGGTAACTATATAGCCGTTGAGGATCATTTGCTCTATTAGTCCATACAATTCATTATCATCTTCCCTTTACTTTTGTGAGCAGCTAGAAAAATGTAAAGTTCTCCGTTTTAGAAGAGCGAAATTTTATGCTTTTGATAAAAATAGTTATAAAAAGTAATTTAGGAACTAAAATTTTGATTTCAATTTTAAAAATATTAGCTGGGGTTACCTACTTATTATACCCAGTTTATTTCAACTGCTAGCTTTCATTTTGGGAGTGAATTTTTACCTGGAAAATCGCTATGCCGAAAGATGAAGTTCCAAACTAAATGAATGACAATTCTATGTATAAGAGGGTAGTATATTCAATAAGGTGCGCATTCGATGGGGATAGTCAGTGAGTATGTATGGGTGGTATATCTCTGAATTAAATTCTGTCTTAACAAAGTTATGAAATTATTTTTGAAGAACATTTCTGACGGAGAAAACTTGAATCAACCTAGTACTCGCATGCTGATCATTTCATCATTATTGGATTTACAGAAAGGAATGTCGTAAATCCAAATTAAACCTAACAAAAATGGACATTGCAATTTAATTCATTTCGAAAAGCAGAAGCATCACTTCACCTAAAAAACTGAAGTATTTTCTTAATCACAGATCATCATTCGGACATTTAGTCTGTCATACAATCATGCAGTCATTCATATCCATTCATTTCTCCTTCCTCTCTGAATGTATTCACTTCGATTTGATCGTTTCCTCATCGTCTTTGTTTTTCTTTCTCTACTTCTCTCATCCTCCCATCATCTTTCCAAATCCCTCTCTATCCCTATCTCTATCTCTCTGCATCTCTTCAATCCCCTCTCTTCTCTTCGTCCCTTTCAAAGGGATAAGTCTGCGCCTTCGCGTCCCCCTGGCGGCCGCAGAATGCAGCGGCTGTGTGGCTGCTGGCTGCGTGTTCGTCCATCGTTTTCATTCTTCCATTCCCTAATTGTCCATTTTCATTTCATTCCATTACTTTGTCGTTAATCCACCTTTTTTCAGACTTTATTCAAAATGATCTACAGATAGTCATTCTTCCTATTAAAAATGCGACTAGGAATGATCGATCTAAGTGGGGCATTCCGAATCTATTCCCGCTCCATCTATACGCACACGTGGTTTTATCTGCTTGCGCCCCTCGTTTTCACCGGCCTCATCCCAGCTATTATGCTGGTCTTCGTCTTCCCCGTTCAGCTCACCAAAAATGCAGAAATCGTAAGTCTCCCTGCCAATTCGTAAATGTCGCCACCTCGTTAGGTATAGGAGAGAATGAAAGTATGGAAAATGATAGCTCCCGACGTTTATCGGTTGCCAAATTCCCTCGCAATTCTAGCCTTCCTCGACTCTTATGCAAAACACAACAAATCAACAAGCAATTCACATTACAATTCGTTTGCGAAGTGATTTCAATTCATCTGTCAGTCTTGAGTCTATTTATGGAAACACTTGTTTCTGTAATGCACATTCATACTTCCACACGTCTCCCGATCCATCTGCTTCATGCTTCTCCTCTCTTCCATTCTGTTTCTCTCATACAAGAACCTGTTGCTTTCTTTCCACTCTGTTTTTTTTTTCTCTGTTTCTGTTTTCTCTTTCTATTTTCTCGTCATCCATTCCAGTCTCTGATCTTTTAATGAGTAGTGGAAGTATTGATGGATCGCATAAAGAGAAGCATACTTTAGCTAGGCATATAGGTTTCTCTGCCATTGAGACGCGCAAAATGCCAGCTTTTGACTCATCTCCCTCTTCTCCTGCAACTGGTTTGTCTGACTCTGTCTGTATTCTTCATGTTTCCCCCTCATCTAATCTGCAAATATGCTTCCTCAATTCGATATGCCATCATTCGATTTGTCGTGTTTGCCTTCAATGGCAATCTCCATGCTATGATGATACTTTCCAGAGAATCGTCAAAAATGTAAAAAAAAAAGCAAGGAAAAGTAGCCTGTGGCCTGGCCATGTAATCTGTAGTCTGAATGGATACAGCAAAAAGACATCGAAATTGGGGAGATTTGTGAGAGGCCGACGCTTTGAACAACTGGGCAACTGGGTCACCTGCAGGCTGTGTCCTACGTTCCCTCACTCTCCTTTTCCTCTTTCCTCATTCACACGAGTAATGCAATGTGCAATGCGAAGAGAGAAAGATTACGCAATCAACCATGAAATTCATAGAAAAACTTCACGAATTTAGGGCTTTGACACAAAAGACACACCGTACAGTGGTCCTAGAATTGCATGGCAAATGCTGCAGCAGGTCTGAAATTTAAAATGAAACAGTCTGCATTGTGACAAGGACTCTGTTCAGACACTGATTGGTTCAAATCGAATTCGCTTTGCCAATCCAAAACCAATTGATTTGAATGTGACTCGGGTACCCATGACAATCAACAACAGCAATGCAAATGGACAAAAGATTAACAGGACATTGGAGACTCTGCCTCTGAGGAAACAAAATACAAGCGCGAGAAGGAAACGGTCCTGGGCAGACCAGCTGTTGGCTGCATTCTCGAATGTGCCCTGTTACGATGCTCCCATTCCACTCAGTAAGAGCATCAGTCTGTCTTTTCTCCTTGTACATTAGCTTAAATTGAAGTGGAACATCTGAGTCAGGTCGTGTTGGAAGTGCCCTCGTACGATGCCCTGTTCAGCATGCAGCTGCTGAATGCCCTCTGTGGTCTGCAGACTTCCATCTCCCACCAGCTGAAGGCCTTCGAGAGTTACACCCCATACAAGTATATTCTTTCTATTGTCTATTCACTGATAGATGATGAGTTGTAGAAATGTATGGCACATAGCCAACTTCTTTGCGTGCATCTCCCCAAACAATCTGGTGAATTGCACGCAGCTGACTGTCGACGATGTGGAGGTCGTGAAAGGCATTGTGGATGAATGCAAGAAGTATCGAGAGGACATCATTCAGTGCAAACTCAAGGGCAAATGTCCAGGTATGTTCATGTAATTCATGTTGTCGTGCTAGGAAGAAGATTCCGCAACCATAATATGTCCATATTTTCAATGCATTTTGGGAGGTCAATTTTTTTACAATAAAACTGCATTTTTCAACCGTCTACGGTAGTCAGATCATGATAATCAAGAAAAATTGGAAAACTTTGTGAAAGACATCTAAAAATCTGAATTTTCTCTCCCAATATTCCATATCTACGACAAAAGTGCTCATTGCTCTTCCCTTCCCTCAAAATTTAGTCGTCCATTTTAGCGCACTAGTGCAGATTTACAAATCCTTCTTTTATCTATTGCTACCTAATTGATTCGACCACGGATTTCAGTAATCCTACTCAAAAATCTGATGATAATATAGCCATATCAAAAGTTGCGCAATGCTTTAATGGACACTTATGCACGAATTGGAAATATTCTCAAAAACAATATAGGATACGTGATTATTATAGGGATTCCTCCGAAATGCACTTCGCAAATGATGTTCGATCTGTTCTATCGCCTGTTGCCAATGAATATGGACTCGCACCCCTTCTACCTCAACACATTCTTGCCTGTGTTCACTTCCACCGGCTATGGCACACAGAACATATACCTTCCTCTGAAGAGCTATGTCGATTTGGAAGAGGCCATCATCAAACACATGCAGAAACATGGACTAACGATGAAAGGTGAGACAGCTTAATGATAATGAGTGCGTAGCGTTATCCGCCAAAGGTTTTGGTAGATAACGCTCGCCTCCCATTATGGTTGAAGAATAGAATACGAGTACTTTGACAGGCATATTGATGGACATAAAGAGAGATCGTCTTGTGGCGGCGGCCATGTCGGACAGTCTGCTGGCTCTAGTGGCTGCTCTGCTCGTGATGGGCGTAGTCGCTGTTCACTCCCGCTCCCCCCTCTATGCCATTGTCGTCTGCCTCGTTCTGGCTCTATCAGTTCTAGGTAAATCCTCCGTATCAATGCCCTCACCCTGAATATCCAGGTTCTCTCTCGTTCTATGCCCTATTAACCCCCGAATTTCCCCTGCTCAATCTGGTCGTGTTCGTACTGCTCATTGCCGTTGGCTCAGACGATGCTTTCATTCTCTTCACGGGCTTCCCTGCAGAGCTCAACGAGCATAGTTTTCACAAGGTTGACCTTCGGAGTTTTCTATTCTCAACTTAAGTGACTAGTTCAGTTTCTAACTCACATATCATTCACAATGTTCCTCACCTCATTCTCCACCGCCGTTCCGTTTTTCGCTAATATCTTCTCGAATGTCATTGTATTCAGGTGAGCTAATATCGATTTAGAGCATTTTTCACCTCATTTTGTATGAGCAGGTGTTTCGGCCTGTTCGCGGGAGTCACTTCAATCGTCAACTATCTTCTCGTCATTTCGTTTCTGCCTGCTTTCCTCGTCATACAAAGAAGGTCTGAACTTACTAAAGTAGAACAGCCTTACAATAAGAAAATCAAGACACCTGACGTGCCTTCCCTCTCTACCGATATGCGGCTCTACATTTTCATACTCGATCAGGGAAATTCTGCCTGCAGTTCTGGTGCAGGGCCGCTTCATCTGGCTGTCAGCCCTGACCGTCATATCGATCGGCTGCACAGTGATTTCCCTTCGCGACCTGCATCTGCCCGAGTACAACCCATTGCAGCTCTTCATCAACTCCAATCCACATGAATGGTTTGTCTTCTTGTAATCATTCCTTTACTCACCGTCAAACTTCTAATCGAGGCACCCCTCCATTTGAAGTCCCCTCCAGGGGATGTTGAAAGTAGAGATCCTCCGGGTTTCTATTAGAGGTTTTCGATAAGTAGATACAAATACACGCAATAGTGCGTAAATGAAAGTACACAGAGCAAGGCGTCGATTAATCGCGCAATTTTCAATGCAATTTTTTTTTCGATCAGAGAATTTTACAAGTTTCCTCTTCACAAAAACCTTATTTACAACCCTGATGATATTTCTGCGCAAAAAATTGTTCCGAACACCAATTCCGCATACTACTTGGGGACCCTATTTACTCTGCGTACACATCATTTACGCATTTTCGTTCACTTTACTTGATCTGATCTGACTGATAAAATAACTGCTCACTGTCAGGTACGACAACAACGCAGAGAAGCACTTCGAGTTTGTGGCAGAGAAGATTGCCCTGCCACTGACAGCCAGACTGGTGTGGGGAGTGGAGCCGATCAGATCGACAGCCATGTTCAGGGCAGACGCCCACACTCCTCTTCGCTCTGACCACTCGTTCAACCTGACCTCCTCCCCCTTCCGCATCAAGCAGCTCGCCTCCACGCTCAAGCAGTTTCGCAGTCTGCCTTTCGTCAATCACTCAGTCCCTTACTGGCCAGAGCGATTCATCGAGTGGAGCAAGTCATATCCCTGCGCACCTGGGTAATTCGTTTTCCATGTTCAAGTCATCCATATCATTCATTCATCCCATTCAGCTTTCTCTGTTGCAATATTTCCAACCCTCTATTCTCGGAGTATTATCTCGACTTTTGTATGCGCAACTCGACTTCATTCATATTCACAGCCTATAATGACACTCCCATCTTCGATAACTTGACATTTGCTTTAGTCGGGTAAGTTCGACTCGAATCGACTGTAGCTAATCTCGTCTTCATTCAGCTACACAGCCCTTCTGCCCACGAAGCTGCGTTACAATCATCGTTTCGCCCTGCTCTCCCAGTCCTTCTCCCTGCTCGATCTGCTCACTCCCGAGGGCGGCTGGTGGGTGCCTGAATGGTCTCTGATGTCCACGTGGTACGATCTGCTGCAGTCCATCATCAGCGACTCGCGCAGTTCTGTCATCAGTTCTGTGCTTGTGGTCGGGGCATTTGCCTTCTTGCAATTGAAGTGGCAGGTTTGTGTGTATTTCCTCTGTGCAAACTTCCTCACTTCACCCATTCACATACAGGCGCTGACAGCAGTCATAACGATAGCCTGTATAATAGCGACAGCCTCAGGCATTGTGGTGCTGCTTGGATGGGTGATTGGAGTGTTGGAGGCAGTGATTCTCGTGCTGGTTGTGGGTCTGTCATTCGACTACACTCTCCATTATGGAGCAGCAGTGCCAAATGAAGGTCTGTCTGTTTGTTTTCTTCTCAGTATTTTCATTCAACGACTCAATTTCTCCTCCAGGTTGCCCTCTGCATCGCATCCGCATAGCAGCCTCGCTGGCCATCTGCCCTGTGTCTCTGTCTGCATTCACTTCCTTCTTGGCGGGTGCCTCGATGCTCTTCTCGCAGACCCACGCCTTCTTCCAAGTGGGCGAGTTTCTAGTTGTCATCTCCTCGGTGTCCTGGCTCTTCGCCACATTCTTCTACCTGCCCCTCCTCTCTCTGACTCTGCCTCGCCGTGATGATTGTGTCTATTGCAAGAAGATCAGCGACAACAGTCTCAACGGGATTCCTATGATCAGAAAATTCTGACTCTGAGCGGCGCATCTCATAACAAACACTTTCAACACATAACAGTTCTAAGTCAGCAGCATTACATTCTAGAAAACTTTCCGACTCTTTAGTTTCGATTTTGAGTTCGCATGACAGTCTTTCGACCTTTCATTTCATGATTTTTCACAATTAGGTAATGATATATAGCATTTCGAGAGCCTCTATAATTCATTCACAAAGTATATCGATCCAAGTACGGGTAAAACTCGAAGATAAGACATATTTCTTTAAAGAATAATAAATTCGTTCATATCATTCATTCGTTTAGACAGTAATAACATTTCAAAACAGGTGACAGAGAACAATGTGCGTTGTAATTTCGATGTTTTCCTTCCTTCTCGATGCCAGTAGTCGAGTGACCTCTCCGCTATCATAACTTCACTATCGATCACTCTGCACCACTTCTTCTAGTCATGCTTCCTCCCTCTCTGTCTTTAATCTCTCTAACCTCCTTCCTTCTTCTACTTTTTCCCCACTTGACTTCGTCAGCTCCAACAGCCCGAATGTGCAATGCATTTGCTCGATTCACTCAAAGGTAACTCTAAACATTGAACTTCCGAAGAAAATCGATATAATTCAAATGGAACCCTGATCCATCCACTCTGCTCACCTGGACGAAGAGCAATTGCGACAAAATTCATCCCAGACCAGAAGGAATGAGTTGTGAAGATGTCATTCAGGTTAGTGAGGAGACGAGTTGTTAATCAGACATTCTCCTTTCAGTTTGTCTCGGACTGTAATTTTCCATCCACCTCTTCTGCAGAACTGTCGTCGTCGTCCTCTTCTTCATCATCTGACACATTAAACCCTGTAAATTAAAGGTCTCATTTCTTCCAAAGAATATTTCAGAGAAGCTATTCGAACCAGCCAGCAGTTCTAAATCGCTATGTCTATTGTAACGCTCAAACTGCTAGAGATTACAGTCAATTCGGAAATTGGTAAAACAAACGAGAATGGCTTATCAAAAACTTGCTCTTCTTTCATATAGGTATTATCCAAATTGCTATCCACCCACCTATTTGGGCTGGTATGATGGAAGGCCGGGGAGTATTGCTCAACTAGAAAATGACTATAGTTTCTTCAAAGGGGGAAATTACCCTTACAATAGGTTCGTTTCAATCAATTTCCATTCTCAATGATTGTCGACAATTGTAGAGCAGACAATATTGTGAACATGAGCCTAATGCAGACCTCTCTTCCCACTTGTCTGCATGATATTTTCTACTGTGTCAGAGCACAAATTGGACAACAGAGGAGCTATCAGGCAATTCATTTCTACTGTAGTTTTTTCCCCTAAATGGCTAGATTTTAGAGATATTATGAAGAGCAAGCAGCTAAAAGCCATCCTCGTCGATATTCGCATGAACTATCTGATAGTGAAGAAGACGCCAAACAGAGACTCATCAGAAGAATGCATAGGAATAGACATTGACTCTTCCAATTTAACCACACTCAAATAAAACGAAATAAAATACTTTATCTGATCATAAATCTAACGGGTATACCAATCAAATGATACATGAAATGGCAAGACGTTGTCGTCGTGACTCACAGCTGTTCGAGATCATAGTCGGGAATGTCGTTTGGGTTGACGTGGGAATGGGCGTGAGCGTGGGAATGTTGAAGAGGATGGGAGTGGAGGGTAAGGGGGTGGGTTGGATGGGGCATGGGCATCGACATCGACATGGGGGGCATGGAATGACTGGCATGACTGGGGTGGAGCGGAGGGGGCATCGGCATGGGCGCATTCATTGTGCTCATCGTGCTGCACACGGGAATGTGACCGCCCATATGCATCTGCATCATTTGCTGAAGCGTCCCTGGCCCTGCACCTTGTCCTGGCAGAGGCATTTGCTGTTGTTGTTGCTGCTGCTGCTGCTGCACAGGCCTATGTCCAAGCACGTCCACATCAGCCCCGCCGCCTTCGTTCTGCTGCTCTTCTGCCTGCAATCCCCCTTCATCACACAATCGCTAGCACAAAACGCAAACCTCCTGCAGTAGCTCCTCCAAATTCCTCTGCCTCTCGATTGGCTGGCTCTGACTCGAACACGGCTGCCCCATTTGACTTGCATTTTCGGCCTGAAACATTCAAATGTTCATTTGCAACAAGGTGCGCAGAATTGCTTACTCTAGCACAACTCCTCTTGGCCTTGTTGGTTGCATTCGAACTGAGCAGAGTGATTGTGCTCGTGGCGGATTTTCTCTTCCTCTTGATTGTCACGCCCACATTCGGTGGCACAGGACAGCCGCCTGGGGGAATGTCCCACAGACGGGTCCGGAATGGGTCCAGAGGCACTTGGGAGGCAGTGAATAGGGAGCAGGGCAGGTCGGGCTCGAAATCCTTGAAGAAGCCGCTCTTCACGTTCCACAGCATTCCCTTGAAAATGGCCCTTTCTTCGTCTTTCGTCGTTTCCAAGGCCTCTTCTTCGATTTCATCCAACATTCGCAGAATCACAGAGGCATCTGAAAAGAGCGAATTATTCAAAATGTCAAAAATGGTTGATTCTCTAACCGAGTGGAGTGAGATGAGTTGCCTGACTCTTGACCGTGTTCACTCCAAGAATGAATTTGTGTATGTTTTCCCACGAGAGACAGGCCTGCTTCGTTTCGCCGGAAGATGTTTCGAACTAAAAATTCCAAATGAAAACAAGCTACATATTCTACCTCGTTTTTCATTCAAACTGATTCTTCCTTGCTGTCAAAACCGTATGACTTCTTTTTCACACACTGTAGACACTATATTGTCTGGGTAAGAAAGTGTGCGATTTTGAGAGAAGAAAAGAAACTCTCGTGAGTGGGACGTGAATGCAACGATGCTCATCCTCAAGCATGCATCGCTGGATCAGTGGCTAGTCCACTAGCTTGTGCCTTTACTCTCGTAATGAATTCTAGTCATTCGTACTCTTTTCATTCTTTCCAAAACTATGTTCAGGATCTCTTACTTTGAAAACTAGTGGGAAAAAGGAGAAAACGAAGTCGTACGGCTTTGACAGCAAAGAAATCAGTTTGATTGAAATACAAGACATATTTTCTTCTTGATACTCACCGTTACAGCTTTGAGCGGTGGGGGAATGAAGAGTTGAGAGAGTGATTCGTTGATCGTCTCCTGGAACATTTTGAGTTTGTAGTGCGGGTAGAAACGACGGGTGATCTCGTGGCCTGCGTCCACGAATGTCTTCACTTTCTGAAGAAGAAAATGAATTGGATGATAAGAAGAGGAAAATATTGTTGTCTTGTTTTGAGAAGATTCTCTAGTCCGTGCAAAATATGCAATGACGTATTGTACAAATGTGCTAAAATAGACTACTAAATTTTCGAAAAAAGGAAGAGCAATGCATTTTTGTCGTAAAAATGACATATCCCGGTTGAAAAATGAGGATTTGTGATCCTTTTGAAAATCGTTCTAATTGTTCTTAATTATCATGACCCCTATCATAAGCAATTTGTAATGCTGTTTTCTTAACAAAATTTTTAACGAAACTACGCGGAAAATCTTTTTTCCGGATACGGAATCTTCTCCTAAACAAGACAATCGACAGACCTCATATTTACTGTACTTGAAATGGGGGTCGTCGTCCGTGTTGATTTCCTCTGCGCCAATCGCCTTCCACTCGCTCCTCTCATAGGAAATTCTGTCCTCGCGATGCTCTGCATTCAGTTGCCGAATTTCATCGATTTTCGAGCTGAATCATGTTCATTTTAATCTCGATTTTCCTCTTATTCAGGCTGTTTCTAAATAACAGTCCGGACGGCACCTTCTTTTCGGATATAACGGTCCTTTTTATATAGAGAGGAAAATGTCTTTCTTCCTCTATTCATTGCTGTGTAATCAAATTCCAAGAAAAGGTTCTGTCCGATCCGCGTAAAATGGTTGTTGCTACTCAGGGGTGCACAAAAATCAAATTTTTGATTTGCGTTTTGAAAACTATCCCGAAAAGTACGTTTTACACTAGCGTCAGCTAATAACGCATTACCTTTGTACACCCCTGTTGCTACTTATTCACTCACAAGATCTCCTCAGTGCTGCGCGACAAGTAGACGTCTCCATACTTGGCGACTGCATCTGCCCGTGTTCCATAAGCCTTCAACAACTCGAACAGCGACTTCAGTTCTGTCGACTTCCAGTTTCCATCGTTGAAACTGCGTCCCTCTCGAATTCTCTGCAGTAAATATAGAGATGTCAAGTCAGTTTTCGAAATTGGTAATTATGGAAGAATTTGATGTGATCGGCGAGATTAACTGGAGCAGAGTGCTTGCATTAAAGAGGGTAACTTAGAGGTAAAAATGCAAAAAGCCTCGAAAATTTGCAATTTTATACATTGGTGGCCAAATTTCAAAAAGTTCCAGGTCTGTTTTTAGCACATAATTCGAATTCTAATTTGAATATTCTGGCATTTCTAGATAATAAATAATCTCGTTCTTCCAAACAATGCAGCAGACGACTCACTCTTTCGATGGGACTGATCTCGCTGATGACCATCCTGTCGTCGATTCCATTCTGCTCCTGCCCTTCTTCGTCCACATCTACTTCCTGCACATCGCTGTTTGCATCTGCAATACATCCATTCCACTCATACATTCATTCCCCTCGCTTCCTGCCAACCTGATGCATTTGCACTTGCCGATGCAGCGGCCGCTCCAGATGCATGTTCGATTCGTCTGATCTGCCTCAGCACGGGATTCGGATGGTCGCTGTTGAAACGACGCTTGAATCGAGGCATTCGATCTGCAAAATACTGATAAAAATGAATTTATTGAAAAGTGGAAAGAAGAAGCAGACAGTCAGTCAATAGAGAATCCCTCTTTCCTCCTCACACCGATTCTGCAATAACTTGGCGCGCGAATGAAGCGTTCTAGGCGGAGCGTTTTTCCACGCACGTAGTCAGGTCCATCAACAAAGGTCTTTGTTAATGGACCCGATTGCGTGAGGGTGTAAATTTGAATAAGATGCGAGTACTTTTGTTCCAAAGTGAGAGAAAGGGAAATAGTGTAGTAGAGAAGGAAAAAAGAAAGGATACAGTTAAACTTTCGTTTATCAACGAACCAAATGAGAAAAAAAAAACCAATTCTAAAACATGACGTATTTATTTATCAGTGTGCAGAAAGTGAAATGCACAATCGCATAGACAGGCGTGGCAGGATAAAAATCTCAAATGAATGCGAGTAAGTGCAAGATGAGAAGATTCATTTACAAGAAAGGCAAGTAAAGAGAAAACCCGATGAATACAAGGCTACGAAGATCAGAAACATCATGAAAAAACTAGGGAATTCAAATTATTTTCAATCAAGTGCAAGATTACTTAGTACAAGAAATAATGAAACCCCAATTGGGGGAGTGGTGTGAAATAAATGAGTGGGGAATTGAGTTGAAAAGCCGAATTGAAAATATTTCATAAAAATGGTTAAGAATTAAATCCTGTTGAGCACTTATCAAGTAAGCGGAAGTTAGTTGCGTGTAGGCGTGCGTCTCTCGAAGATTACCTCAAACTTGGGTAATTAAACCATTTATTCAAAAACAAAAGAAAAATAAAAGGGAAATAAAATCAATATAAAAAATATAAATCCACGGGTCCTTGAGTTGCAAGGATGCCTCACTTTTCTCGAGGAAAAGGTGAGAGGTGATAAAAGAATTGGAAACCAAAACATGGCTGAAGGAAGGAAAACAAAAGGTCGCAGATCGCGACATTTCAGGCTAAGGAAGAGAGACCAAAATGAAGGGAGGAGCAGGAAAAATGAGGAAAGGTGGAAGAGGAGGGGATAAGGATATTGACTGCCGAGCCGGGGTGAAGAGAGCTTCAGGCGTTGACGTGGCGATCGGCCATCACAGTGTCTGCATGGCTGATTGCCAGCTCGTCCTCAGGAGCATCGTCATTCATCTCCCTGAACGACAAAAATTATCCAGGCTATTTTTGACAAATTCAAAACGTGGGTGAAAGAAATATTGACGAACTAGTGAATGCTTTCATGTGAATATCGCGAAAATCCTACACTTTCTCCTGAAGAAGGCAGACCCCTCTCTTGGCATATTCAGTGGCAACGTCGAGAGGAGCGGGCAGGGAGGTGGTCATCGAGCAGATCTGATTCAGGTGCGCCAAGTCGAAGGTCATTGTCTCCAGGGCGTCCATCGACAGATTCAACTCGTCGTGCAAGACCGTGTAGCAGGGAGTCGCTGCAGAACCCTGCAAATTGGAGATAGATGAAATAGTTATGAAACGAGTTAAACGTGGAAATTATTCCGATCACTATGCACAGCTTTACAAGCCTTATCCTTGATGACGCCCTACATTTACCTTAACCGTGGTCAGAGAAAAATATAACTGTCCTCGTCTCACGTTTTCTTATTATTTCCTCCTTTTCTCATTATTTGAAATGACAAGGCTTGTAGGCTGTGTACAGAAAAATCATTACAAGTTCTTAAAAGATGAACCTTGTGAATTCATTCACTTACCTGAAGAGTGGTGGGGGAATTGAGGAAGAACTGCTGCTTGGCAGGGCCGGTGAGCTGCGAGTCAACCACGACGCCAGCAGGGATGTTCTGCTTCGAGGGACAGTCTTCGGGGCTGATCTGAATAGACAAACCTGATCAAGGACAAAAGCAAACAAACGAACATCGGTCTTGAAGATGGGAATGTTGTCCTGTCGCTCGACGGTCATGATAAAGGTCCATTGAGGAGCGCGAGGCAACTGAGCGAATGCCTGCTGGAGTCTCCCGTTGATGACCTCATCCAGCACCTTGGACATCTCGCCCTCTGTCTGCCCATTCCAGTAGATCACCACTTCGGAAGGATGCTGTCCCTGGTGACTCGCCTCGTACTGCTTGATGACGTGTGCGATGATCGCCTTCACAGCCGCTGCCTTCTGAAATCATAATCTTCGCTGTTTAAATAAATTTTCCTCAATATCCTTTGCTCGGCCCACTCACAGTCCATCCATGCCCACTTTTCTGGGCTACCCAATGAGATTTGCAAAAAAAAAAACAATTGCAGTGTAGTGCAGTTGCAGTTGCGATTTTCAGAAAAAGTTACAAGTCTGGACAGAACAAAAAACAATTTCCCTTCAATCAATCTCACTTCATTCAACTCACCTCTGTATCCTCCTTGAAGAATCTGACTCCTCCCACGAATTCCTGTGGACTGGGGTTGGAATTGGCAGCGAATCCGAACACAGTGCACTGCTCCTTGATCTCTCGGTTCCCGTCTTCGATAGCCGACTGCGCAATTCCGATGACCACCCTCTCCCGCTTCATGTACTCCTCCCTGCAATTTCTTCCTTTTCTCCAAAAATTGATTTTACTTTGTGTGAAATTGCCGAGTTTTTAAATGCAAAAATATATATTGTAGGTGCTCGGCGAAAGAATTATTCGCATGCGGAGTGTGCAAGAAAATGTTTTATTTTCTCGAAAAGATAGTTGTTTCAAGATTTTCGAAAAAAAAAATAGAAAAGCCTACCTGTTTGTATCTCTGAAAGTCAGCTCTTCCAGCGAATCGTCCTTTTCGAATCCGAACACCTGAAAATTCTTCATTAATTTCGGAAAAAAGAAAATAACAATTGAAAAAGGCGAATTGTAAAAAAAAATCTTAATAATTACCGGAATTATCTCATCCCTTGCGATTTCAGCAGCTGGTAGCTCATCTTCTTCTTCTTCGGACGTTGAAATATGAGCCCGACGTAAACGCCTCAGGTTGACTTGGCGAACCTGAAAAAAAAATAGTACGGGAAAGCAGATTTGGGACTTTTTCCATCGCAACTGTAGTCGGTTGAGGTGACCAAATTTCAAAAAATTGCCAAGTCTGATTTTTTAAGTGTTTGTGCGTTCTTATATCTAGAGATGTGATGACCCAATTGAGATGGAGTTTGCACCAAAAGATGCGCAATTTTCTCATGGTGTGCAACGTATAGGTTTTACTTGGATTTGTTCAGATAATTGAGCAATTATCCTTATTAGAAGTGATTTCTCCTTTAGTGAATCGATTTCTTTCCATTTTTATGGATGAAAAGGAGCTTGGTTTTTGCAAGATTGCGGAAGAATTTTAGAAAATGGTATAAATTGGCAAGTTAGCGGAATGCAAAAGTGAATATAAAAGTAAAGAAAATCGCTGTGCTTTGGTTTATCATTTGATGGATTTTCAAGAGGGGGAATCTATGAAATTAAAAATTTTGATGATATGAGATGAGCATAAAAATGAGAAATGCAATACATGTTATATTCTTAAATTTTGTTTTGGCACTGGAGTTGGTAGTTTTATTTTGATAGTCTTTGGTTTGCATCAGAGATGTTGGCGGTGCAGTAAAACGGCGTACCGCACCGCTTTTCTGCACTTTTGCGAAGCAAAAGTCCTAGCCGAGGAAGGCCGCGAAGCGGCCAACCGAAGTCTAGCTTTTTATCAATTTCAGAAAAGAAAATAAAAAATTCTTAATAAATCACCTGAATGGCCACGTCATTTTCATCGTTTCTTGCCACCTCGGCCTGTGGCTGGCCTTCTTCCTCCCCCTCCGACAAGACCACACGTCTAGTGCGTTTTAGTCTGCTGGCCTGTGTATGCATCCCGGATAACATTTTGAGAATAATTTCGAATGCCTGAAATTATTAGTTTGATATTCGTACTAAAAATAAATTCAAAATGTCTTTCCTCCTTTAAAGTGGTTTTGGAGTCGTTTCCTTGGAACAAAAAATTACACTTCAGAAAATATCTATTTTTTGAATAGTATTTTGGTATTTTTTGTCATTATAGAATATTATAAAGTCTTAAATTTTATTTTTTCTGAAAAATAAAATAAACGAACCTGGTTTTGATTCAGTCTGGCCTCGGTTGCATTTTGGTCGACCCATTCCAGGTCTATCTGCTCATTGTCCTCCAATTTCCTTAGCTTTTCTCGAAGTGCTTCTTCGAATTGATCCTCTCTTCGTTGAAGAGTCTTCGGGGACGGGACCATGAGCTGAAGATAAAAATTTTATTTAAACGTCGATAAAGAAAATGCGAAAAACCGATAAAATTTCGAAATTGTTATGCTTGCCGAGTGGTGCTCGCCAGCCACAAGTTATTGGCAATTATTTATTGCTTAGCACAACAAGGAAAGTAGACAATTTAGGAGAATTGATAGACAGGAATTAGGACCAGGGATGTTCGCGGTGCGAAAAAAATCGCACTAAAATTTTTACCCCCTCGCACCGCACTGCGAACATCTCTGATTAGGGCCGACTGCCCTAGACGGATACAGGAGATGAAGCTGACTGGCCAGGAAAAGAGATGACCAATCAATAGTGAATCAGTGGTTGAAGAGAGAACAAGATAAACCAGGAGTGAGGAAAGATGTAGAAAGAATGAACAGTGTCGTTAGGCGGCACTGGCGGGAAAGGGAAAGAGTGGGAAGAAAGGTAAGAGATTAGAGAAAGTGAATTGAATAGAGAAATAATGAATCTCTAACAAAAATCGAAGTCGAAGTTTTAGTTAGAATTTTCGAACCCAAAGTCGAAGTAGCCAAAAACCTTCGAAGTCAGTCCTAGGGAGAATCTTTATCAGAATTTCTGTGCGACCTACCCTCTTTATATTATCTTCACCCATTTTGTATCTAACCTGAAGAAACCAAAAATTGTGCTAAATTTGGTGGCGTCAGAAACTGATTTTGCTCTTGCAATCCACCTCCGTATATTATTACGTCTAATGAAAATGCTTCTGACGATCTGAGAATTGAGCTGAATTTGATTCTGAGAGTGCTAACAAGCAATTCATCGATCCTTCGTCTAGTGTTTAGTTTCTTAATCGATACGACTTATAATTTGATCATCAAATCTGTTAATTTTCTATTTTCTCTTTTACATTGACTAATTTATTACATTCGCTGTGATACGATACAAGCTAGATTTGTATTTATTGAAAAAAAAGCCAATGAGTGATATTGATGATCATATATAATCTACAAAATAATGCAGAGAATAAAACTTGATCGAAAGGACAGAATAAGGAGGTAATTAGAAATGGCATACGAAAAAAATGGAAGGATCTTATTTATTTAGAGTGTTTGTAAACAGAATATCCTAGATGGAATGAAAGACAACCGCCACTCCCAGTTTCATGCGCTATTAGTAGGGAAAATGGCAGAAATCAGATCAATCAAATCTTATAATCTTCTTCTTATTCGGTACATATCCACGTGTTCGATATAGAATTTTATTTTATTTTCGCCGTCTTCAGGATTGATCCAGATGTTGTAAGCAAGTGAGAGAGCTCGTGTTTTGGTTCGGAATGTAGCTCTAAATTTGATTCTATAATGTTCAATTTCAATTTTCCATATTATTATTTAATATATTTTAGTTTACATTTGAATCATAAATACCGTTTATCCAGTGATTTAGTCAGACCTAGGGAGGACGTTCGTCAGAATGTCTGTGTGGACCTATCCCCTATATATTGTTTCGTCTCACGAAGATTCTCCCTAGGTCTGGATCTAGTAAACCAAGGGCAATCGAAAGAGTTAAGAACGAGCATCGATTTACAGTATTCTCGTTCTTTCGTGTTGCGTGATTAAAAATAAAGGACGAGGAAATTCTCGTTTCTTTTGTTATTTGGTACTGACTAAATTGGTAAAATGTAAATTACATTTTATCAAGTGGAAATAATTCGAATTTTCGTCCCGGCAATTTCGATAAAATTCCCATAAGCAATTGCCAACATTCGTCCCCATTTAGAATTTCACCATTGTATATATTAAAGCTCCAGTACTTGATTTTCTTATCCTGTTCAATGATAGTCTGAAATTTAAAGTAATTTTGGATTCTAAAAGTAATAGGTTTCCTATTTAGAAATGAAATGTTTCATTGTGGTTTATCCTGCTATGTGCATGTTACTTAAAAGTAATACATGCCTAAATTGTGCATTAATATGTATTACATTTCATATATAGCTAGATGATTATGCATTAATTTATGAGGATTATGCATATTGCTGATACGAGAATAAATGGTTAATTGGACCCATTACACGGTCTCTTTTGCAAACCGTTTTTTTCTCTTCTACATCTTTCGCCTATCATTCTTTCTCCTCTTGAAGATACATGATAAAAAAAAGAAAGGAATGCCCACTTTTCCATGCACATTACCAATAACCTAAGTTATATCCGCACTCTAATAAAAAAAATACTTACATCGATAAAACTGGCAATTGCATCCAAATTAAGTCCATTTACATTAGAAGTAATTTTTTCTCTACAAAAAAATCGCTCTGCCGGTAATCGTATAATTTTCGACCAAGGAATAACGTTATAAACATTTAGTATGATCTCCTTAACATATGCAGGCAATTTGGATTGGGGAACGGTCATTGCGCACAAAAGTGTGCCATTGCGCACAAATATTTTTTGT
>LIAE01008846.1:0-11632 GCA_002287525.1 Diploscapter pachys | reverse complement strand
CACATCGGTCTTGATGTCTTTTGCCTGGACATTTTCCCCGGCTTTGGCAGTGACGTGTTTGGCTTCGACTCGGTCCACGTTGACATTCTTTTCGGCATTAGCAATCAACATTCTCGCACTAGCGTCCTTTATGTTGACATTCTCTCTGCTTGTGGCACTGGAATAATCGGCTGTGAATTGGCCCATTTTGAGGTCCTTGATGGCATCAGTAGTCAATGTTCCCGCTTTAATGTTCGTTGTGTGGACATTTTCTCCGGCTTTGGCACTGGCATAACTGCCTTCGATTCGATCCATTTCGAGATTCTTCTGTGCGTCACCAATAAACAACTCCGCTTTTATGTCTTTTGCGTCGAGATTTTCACCGGCTTTGACATTGGCATAATCGGCTGTGACTCGGTCCATGTTGACATTCTTGATGGCACCAGCAGTTAACGTTCTCGCTTTAATGTTCGTTGCGTGGACATTCTCTCCGGCTTTGGCATTGGCATATTTGGCTTCGATTCGATCCATGTTGACGTCATTTTTAGCTTGGATCGAAAGTTGTTCGGTTTTAGCGCCCTCGACTTGGACACTTCCTTGTTTTGAAGAAAATTGGGGCAAGATGGCCTCGATATTCTTGGCTTTCAATTCTTCATTTGCCTTCATAAGCAGTTGTTTGGCACTTTTGACGTCGGTGACAGCAATCGTATCGCCTAAAAACGAGTTATTAACATGCATAGAGAGAATAGGAATTTATCCCACGCATCCCTCGGTTTTCGGACCAAAAAATCTCATACCCCTCCATGTAGTTTTTAAACTAGACTATACATAATTATTCTACAGATCCTCATATCCTCTAATTCATCTAGCTCTAAGACTATGACAATATAGATAAGTATTACCTTGAAGCAAGATACTTCCATAAGCAGCGATCATTCTCCCCTTCGCTTGGCTGATCTTTGAGGCTTGAATGTTGATATCGCCGGCCGTAGAGGAAATGGTTCCTGCGTTGGAATACGACTCGATGAAATAGGCACAATATCCTGCACTACCAGCTTCGATTAGACCCGCATTCGAGCACCACATCCCGACTTCTTGGATTCCTCCCTTTATTGGGTCAATTTCTGGCACATTCTTGAAGCCGAGACGTTGGAGAAAGAATTTAATCTCTTTTTCACCTTTTTTATAAAATTCTCTAGCAAGTTTTGGCACTGCTAAGAGATGTTCCTTGTACAAATTGACTCGGTAGAAGTGGTTTTGGGCTCGCATTAGTGCTTCGACGAGTTCCAGCACACTGAAAGTGACGATTCCTTGTGTGTGCATGTGTTCGACCATCTTTCGGACTTCGGTGTAGAATTCCGTCTGCTCTCGGATACTGATTTCTTCGTTAGACTCTAAATTTCCGCCAGTCATCTGCAAAATTTGCTGGATTTCTTCGAGCGAGGGGTTGTTTTTCGAGAATCGTTCGTTCAGCGAGTTGACTGTATTCTTCCAATGGTTGAGTTGTTGTGTGTTCGGTATCGCAGCAATAGCAGTGGCAAAATTGAAGGACAACACGGCTTGTCGTTGGATATTCTGGGCGATCATTTGGCTTTCGGTGCTAAGACAGACTAGGGACTTGACGGCAATACATGCATCCTGGCCGATCGCCTCGATTTTAGTTTCTTTTTGTGAATCGACATGAGAGTTGAACATGAAAGGCGAGGCATAAGTTGATTTGGCACTTGAAATGTGTCCGGTGTTGACAAAGACCAGACTGGATGTGAGCTCGAGTTCGTCTAAAAATTTATATGAGTTTTGAAAGAAACATAAAATAGGAGCTTAATTGAAAGAAAATGGAGAACGAGGTTTGGAATAGAAGGCTTACAATTAGTTCTGTTTTTCTTAGTAAGTTTTACCATTTTCAATTTTTCCATTGCAAATGGCTCCCCATGCGAATAGGTCCAGCTTCGGGCATTTTTCAATTTTACCATCGTGGGTCAACCATTCCGACTCCAGGTCGAACTTTTCGCTGATTTCTCTGATTGTTCCGCTTGATGAAATTTTCGTCGATGGTGCACTCGTTTTGAGAGTTTTCATTCTTTCAATTTGGCCATGAACCTCCAAACTTCCCGAACTAAGGTCGAATTTCTCGACATCACTGATGGAACCATTGGATGAAATCGTTGTTGAGGTAGCATGCGTTTCTAGGATATTCAGTTTTTGAATTTGACCGCTAACTTCCAGGTTTTTGGCTTTGATATAGCATTTCACGTCGGCGTTTTGGGCGACGATGGAGCCGTGAATTTTAGTGATGATCTCGAGATTTTCTTCTTTCGGAATAATTACGATATTGGACGCGGGTTTAACTAAACCATTGACAATGATCGATTCGTGAAGGCGTAACTGAGTCTCTTTTTGCGGACTGCGAATGAGAATCATTGAATCCTGTAGGGTTTCAAGTCTTCGTGCTTCAACATAAGCCGTTTGGAAATCGGAAAGTGAACCCAATCGAACGCTTCCTTGAGGGATGAACACTTGATGAATGGTTTGTTCGCTTTTGGAACCACTAAAATAGCTGATTAGTTCAAAGTCTATGAAAGGTCTTGTAACCGAGATCTGAGAAAGAGTTAGAAAGAAGTTGAAGGGATAAATCGTTCATTGAACCATTGAGTTAACCCAAGTCGATTTAAGTCTAATCTCAAGCTCAAGCCTAAATATAACTCTAAATCCAACCCTAAACCCAAGCCTTATCCTAAATCGAAGCCTAAAGCATAGATGGGCAGTAGAGGGATCGTCTCCCCACTGCCCATCTATGATATAAAGACAATCGAGTTGAGTGAACTCAATGAGCAAATAGCCGTTAAGAGGGAAAGAATGAAGTGGGAGAAGTGATTCGTTTTTTTGCTAGGCAGAGGTCGAAAAAGAACACATTTAACAAATTACCTTAAAGAAATTTCGTCGATCCCTTCGTTTAATTGCATATTCCCAACAACGGTCTTTCCGTCCATGTTCAATTGAGCTTGCTTGCAGATGCCTTTTATCCGAAGATTTTGGCAGAACAACTGGCCATTTTCCGCGATTTCCCATTCGAAGTTTGAAACATTTGCTCTCTCTGTCGAGTTTTTCGGTATCAAATCTTGGATTTTCAGCACCAAAAGAGTGAACTGAGTTTCATTGTAGATTTTGATAGAGCCGTTGGAGACAATCGTCGTCATGGAATTGCCGTTAGAGCCAATTTTGATATGCGAGTGAATACGGAGGTGTTTCGTCAGAATGTAATTGACTTTTGCGGGCAAGATGAAAACCCCGAGGTTTTCAGTGGTGCAGGAGAAGTCCAAGGTTTCTGCGTTCAGTGCCAAGAGAGCCAACGTGTTTTCGGCAAATAAGTTTCCACCGATCGAGACTGCGTGAGGAGTAGATAGCTTGAAAGCAACATCCGTTCCTAAGATCTTTCCATCTTTGTTGCACACGTTGTTTAGACGAATGTCAATGCTTTGAGCATAGATGGAATCAAGGTTTTCCAGAGATCCGTTTCCTAAATTATGGGTATAGTTTAGCTCGGTAATGCACGCTGTTATATAATTTTTTTTTTAAATTTCTTATCCGTGTTTCTAATTTTTTTAAACAAGTAGCGCATGTCGGGAGGAATCTGAATATGTGGTCGATATCGAATTTTGACAACCAGAACAGGTCGAAAATCGACTTTGAGGTTCGGAAATCGATGTTCATGGAACAAAGCCGATTTTCGACCTGTTCCGGTTGTCAAAATACGATTTTGACCACATATTCAGATTCCCCCCGACATGCGCTACTTGTTTAAAAAAAATTAGAAAAACGGATGAGAAATAAAAAGTTATGCCTGTTTTTCTATCAAAAATCGACCATTCTCGAGAAGGGTGCTTTAATGAGAGATGGCTAAATTTTTGAAAACAAAAAACCTCAAGAATACGTATGGATTCGGTTCCCTCCTTTAAATGAAAGAGAAAGTTGAAATTAATAGAAGCGTACCAGAAATTTTCAGCGATGTTGCAATCAGCTCGGCTTCGTTCCTCATTTTTATTCCCACATAAAAGTTGGCATCGACCAGGTACGAAAATTGCCGATTTTCATTCCCATAGAGTAGACTGCCTTTGTTGAACAGTTCTTCGACGATAAACATTACCGAAGTGCTCGATTCCAACAAAATGCCTTCGTGAATGAACTTTTTGCAAATGAACCGCTGGGCGATGTCATTGACCGTTTCACACAAAATGAGAGAATTCGGCTCGGTTTCCAAGCATTTCGACGAGAGCATGATTTTAGCTTTCTCTTCTGCTGAAATTTGTGTGGCGTGGAGAATAACTTTTCCGGATTCCGTAACTTTCGTGTAAACCGGATCTGCATAAAGAGCTTGAGCGAAGAGTTGGCCAGAAATAATCAAGGCGGGGTGCTCGGTGGAACTGCCTTTGGAAAAGTAGTCCACAAACAGTGGTGATTGGGGTAATTGCATGAGGCCGTGGATCGTGAAAGTCGACTTCTTCTTGGGAGAAAACAACGAGATTGATGCGTTCTCGGCGGAGATTTGTCCACTGAAAATGTCATTTTTATTTTATGGCTTTTCGATATTCGACGAAATTTCAAAAATCGACATTCGATCAATGTTTTACATGCAAAATTTTTTGTCGAATGCTAATTTTGGGCTAACTGGAAACCGCATGACACGTAAGACATTAAGACATACGAAATAGGGTGAGTTTTGAGAGGTAGGCTTTCTTTTCCCATACTATTTCGTATGTCTTAATGTCTTATGTGTCATGCGGTTTCCAAGTTGCCCTAATTTTGAAATTGGTTTCTAAGACTTACCTGAAAACCAAATCATTCAAGGCCAAAACAGTCAAATTTTTTGCCATAATAATCCCAAGCCATTCGTCTTCTTTTGCATAACCGGCTCGCAACTCGAATCTTCCGCCCACTTTAATTTCTCCAATTTCTTCCTGAACTATATGTTCGGTCGAGAGTTCCAGAGTCTCAGTAGCACTCCATTTTCCGCAATTCACAAAATTCTTCGTCAGCACCTGGCCATCTTGACATTCGATCGTGCCAGTATGAGCCGCAATCAGTTCTTTTTGGGAGTAAAAGTGCAGCTTCTCGGTCGTACAATGTCCGAGGATCTTGGTAGTACCTTCGACTTGCAGTTTGGAATATTGCGTTTCGATGCTGCCGGTTGTGTCGACGAAAAGTTCATTCTGCGAGAAAAGATCCAATCGCTCTGCGTTAATATGGCCGAGGACCTTGGTGATGTTGCCAACGTGCAGTTTGAAATATTTGGATTCGACGAAAGAGATTCTGTGGAATTTGGCCATTTCTTCAACCTTCATCCGAAGATCATTTCCGATGTATAGCAATCCGAGAGTTTCGAAATTCCTAGCGTCTACATGGAGATACTTTTCCACTGCCACGGTACCAGAATTGAGCACCGCGAATGATTTGTTCAGGAATATTTCCGCGTCGTTCAATTTCACTTGCCCGTTAACTTGTACCACCAAGTTTTGAGCCACCATTTTCAAGGAGAACGGACCGTCTGGGTTCTTCCAAATAGAATCGGATTCACATATGGCATTTCCACCGATAAATAGTTGGATTTCTTCGCCGACGATCTGCGCACAGTCGCTCAAATTTTGGTCGACAATTAGGTGAACAGTTTTTGATTGGATGCTGCCACGACGCCATTCATGTTTGTCCACGAGAGCAGATAGTTTTTTGGTGCAATGTTCTAAAAATTAACCGTTGCATAAAATTTTGATTGCTCTGAATTAAAACGAATGAGTCGAGAGAGACAGATCAATTATAATCAAGCTAAAACTCTTACCATTTTCTTTCGTAGACTTCAAAACTTTTCGTGGCGTCGAAACTTCACTTCCACTCGTTTCGTTTTCGATTTGCTCGTCAAGATCCACTCCATTTTCCAGTAATGTAGCCGCTTGACCGAGATTCGCGTCTTCGAAGGCTTTCTTTAAGGTCGAAGCCGAGATTTCTTCTCCTGCCGGCTGATTTTCGACTCCCATCAACCCCTTATAAGCTGAGTATCCTCGAATTGCGGTGTCCTGGTTGTTCATATCCAAGGGTTCGATGCTTCGGCATTTCAAGTCGATACTCTTCCGGCTGACAATTTGTCCAAAATTGCTAACGACACCGGAGATTTGACCATAAAGGATTTCTAAAAATGTTTTTTATTTCGAATTATTTTTCTGCATACCTGAAACTTTGTTATGATCAATATAACGTCCAAGCGCCCCATGAATGCTAATATACAAATGCTCGATTTCCCAATCCAGATGCAATTTTTCGCTATAGACTTTTCCTTCCAAGAACATCTGACAGCTTGGTGCAGAGACGACGAATTTGTCGCATTGTGTGAAACTTTCGCCGCTCAAACGTATCTCATCATTAGACACTAAACGAAGCTCTTTGCATGTAAGTCGAGAGTTGAACAGGATTCGGCCTTGCGTAGAAATTAGAGTCAAGTTCCCAGCCGATAAAGAGTGCTTGAATTGCAAATTAGGACCGGAAATAACAAAGTCCGGAATGGGTTCGGAGTGGATCGTCACTTCTGTAAGTTGGAATTGGCTCGGATCGTGGCTACATTTCGAGATCAAGCCGGAGAAAACGTCGTGGGATTTGCTCTAAAAAGTTTGTTGAAGAAAGAATTTTTAAATTTGAATGGTTGCATCTTTAGTAAAATGTTTTATGAGAGAGCTCATTCGACTTGTTTGAACGAGGGTATAGTGGCGTAGCCAGACGGATCCGGAAAGGGGTCACCAAGGCAGGGTTGCTATATTAAATTTTGGCTTTTAAGGCAAAATTTCTCATTTTTAAGGCAATGGCTTAAATTCTAGTCAAAATTAAAAAATTTTTTGAGGCAAAAAAGTCAAATTAAGGCATTATGGCAACTCTGCACTAAAGAAAAATTTTTAAAAATTAATGTATTCTTATGTGATGGTTTAAAACTTTTCGCACCCTTTGGACGTGGAAGGGGAAGGAAGGCACGTGCCCCTTGTGACCCTCCTTTGCCCACGCCACTGCAAAGGGATATAAAAATAGATGAGAGATTATCATTTACCTTAAATAGCTCCAATTGCAAGCCTTCGCCCAACCTCTCCAGGGTTATGTCCAAGTCCGCTAATTTCTTTTTGACCTTCTTCAGTTGATTCCATTGCGGCAGAGTCGAAACAAGGACTTCGAGCTCGCCATTGGGATGCACATTTAACTTCGAAGCTTCTGCATTGTTCGTAGGAATGATAGAAATACGAATTTTTGAGATCGACATTTCTGCAAATCTAAAATGTTCTGTTCATAATCGATTGCGAAAAATTTTAAAGGCTAAATCTCGACGAAATATAGTCATGTTTCGTTATAAAGACACTCAAAAATTGCTCATTTTTCTCGTTTCTCATTCATCCCTCGATTTCAACTCTCTCTAGTCTCTTGAGACGAATTATCGCAAAAATTATTGCAAAGAGAGTTACCAAATTATTTTCTAAACCTAGCATACTATCACTGCGTTACAGTCGCCTTATTTTGTACGATATCTAAAGCTAGATGCGTCGAGGAAAGGCGAAGCGAGAGAAGGTTTGAAAGTGAAAGAGCGAATGAGAAGCTAGAAAATTGAAAGCCAGAGTTAGATTTGGATGAAAATGGTATACGTAGTTGATTGCGTAATCACAAGAAAGTGCTTGATTGATAAGAACTATTCGACGAAGATTTTCGAAATTCGAATGTTCGCGAAGAAGATTACGAAAGCAAAATTTCGACATCATTTCGTAAAGATTCACAAAGTAAGCAGTAAAAATTTCAAGAATATTTACTCTTATCCTTACTTAATTTTGATTTTCTGGCAAAAGAAGTACAAAATGGAGTTATAAAATTATATGGTTATTTAGAAATTAAGAGTAAAATAAATATAAATTATATAAATAATAAATTCTTTTACTCAATAAAAATGATCAAAATAATAATAGTGTTAATGAAGGTTGTTATAGGAATTCCTGAAGACCTATGATTTTAATAAATTGCTGATTATAAAATTAAAAGAGTTGCTCAAAAAGACAAAAATTTCTTCAAAGTTATACTAAATGATAATAATATTACTTTTACTATAAAAGCTTGATATTATTCAATGGATTTTGGCCAAGAAAATTCTTTAGGGAAAATTTTAGGAATATTCCAAACTTTTGACAGCCACTGTATGTGCATATATTAATTGATTAGAAAGATTACAAATTTTCGTATATAAAGTATGTCGAAACCTTTACAGTTAGCTTCTACAAAGGTAACATTTAAAATAATGACAATAGTTATTCGTTTAGAGAAGTTCCTTTCGCCATCCTAGACTATTGGCAAATAATAAATGATTCTAAATTATTTGGCATTTAAGCATATATCGAGAGAAAGATAGGCCTGGAAAAAAAATCGAAAATTGTCAGATAGACAGCATGAAATTGTTGACAATGAAAGGGCTTATCGTCTTTAGAATTCTCTCAGCTGGCGAATTTTTCGATAACAATTTGGAAATTACAGTATGGCGATACGTTTCTTTTCTCATTCTATTTCTCCCTTACCTAATCACCTTGTCTATCTCTAACTATGGGTATCGTCATACCGTCATTCTGTCATTTCCAAGCAGTCCTGGTTTAGCAAATCGAACGATGAGTTGGTGTACATATATTAGAAAAATGATAAAATGCCAAATATTGGACTGAATTTCGAGAAAGAATGCTGAGACCTTTCTTTAATCCGTGTGTGTTTCTTGGCATTCGAGTGTGTGAGAAATCTTATATAAAGTTTGTCATTTCCCCTTTCGCTTTTGGTCTGCTTTCATAAAATCTGTCTTCAGTTTGGGGGAAAAACATAAATAAGTTTCGAATTTCATAAACATATTTTCAGTTACTTCATCTAAGACTGGAAATATGTTTTTTGCTGAATAAAAAATATGTATGAGATTGTGTAATTATTATACACCCATCAATTATATAACTGATGTACTACATAAATCCTACTCTTTAGTAAAACCCCTGAGTGTGTTTGTCTGTGTCTCCAACGCTATTGCTTGAAGGGGGATGAATAAAAATGGTTGAATGTGGTATGGTTGGATGCAGAATTTTCCGGTGGTGTGCAACGTAAAAAACCCGATCGATTTTGGTTCAGGAAATGGGTACTTTTACCCAAAAAAAAATCATTTTCTTACTTAACGAAGGTGTGAAAAAGAGTCGAGGAAGGGAGAAAGAGTGGGTGGATAGAGCGGTGGTTCGTTTACAAATTGTGGCGGGTGTTCATAACCGATTGAGATCAGAGGTGGGCCGGGAGTCTCGGTGTTCGAGAAATTTTAATCCCGATCCCGGCCAACTTTTAGCGGAACTTCCGACTTTCAAAATAAGCAAAATAGCCACTTTTCAGTAATTTGACAATGGAATGAATTTTCGACTAAGGTGTGTCTCAAAATTATGTATGCACTTTGCGTTCAAAGCACCACGCCCACAATACCTGAATTACCCCGGCTCAAATTTTGTACATAGATTCTCTAATATATTCCCCATATATCTGCAAGGTTTCAGTCCGATTCAATTTACTATGCTGTTTCTAAGATTTTTTTCTGAAAATATCCCTTAACTATGGAAAATGTTAAGAGAACCTTCTTCAAAAATGTCTATTTCTGAGTATAGTTAACCTATCAGAAAACTGATAGCTTAGAATGATAAGATCATTATTAGGCTTCCAAAAGATCTTAACGATTTATAATGAAAAATCTATAGGAACCTGAAACAACATTTCTTAAATCTCTTTAAATGGCATTTTGCTATAATTGAGGCTACGTCAGATGTTTGATGAAGTGTAGATCTCCAGTAACGTGATGCAAGAGATGTATTTGGTCTCGAAAGAAGCGGAATGGAATATATTTCCAGGATTTATGTTATTTTTCCGTATATCATATGAAATTTCCACTCTTTGAATTTGTGAAGAAACTTTTCTTAACATTTTCCATTGTTAAGGGATACTTTCAGAAAAAAATCGTAGAAACAGCATAGTAAATTGAATCGGACTGAAACCTTGCAGATATATGGGGAATATATTATAGAATCTATGTACAAAATTTGAGCCGGGATAATTCAAATATTGCGAGTGTAGTGCTCTTGAACTCAAAGTGCGTTCATAATTTGAGACAAGCGATTTTTAATTTTGTCGCCAACGAGTCTACTGATGAAACAATTCAGGTGAAAAGTGGATAGATATTATTCTTCTGTGGGCTTGATAATAGAAAATTATTTGACTTTTGATAGCATTAGCACCAGTCGGAACATTGCAAAAAAGAGGGGTGCGCCCATAATTTTGAGACATACCCTATAAGGCTTATTATACCTTGAAAATGCTAGAAATTAAAAGAGAGTCCCAATCCCGGTTCCGAATTTTTTTCAAAGTCGGTCCCGGTCCATCCCTGAATTGAGATATGATAATGCAATCATTGCTCAGTCTTTTTGGGAAGATTATCCACTGAAACTTGAATGATAAAATCCCCCTTTTTGATGAGAAAATGACAAAAACTGCTGGAGAAGGATAGTCAAGCACAGGGAATCTGAGTCTGAAGTTTATTCTCACTTTTAGACAACACAATTGTGGGTATTACATATGGACAGAGTACGCCTGTTATTTTTAGAATTTGATTGGCAAATGACTAAGACTAATAAAGTACGGTAAAGTAAGATAACCAAGTACGGAGCATCCGAATCTGATATCTTTTCTTTTTGGTAAAATTGCTGAGTGTATGAGCTTAGATCTCGATACCTGATTGTGAACCAGGAAACCCACAGATGATTCGAAGTGTAATCGTGACCCGTGTGCAACGTATAGTTTTTATCGCGATTTGATTTTTTAGTTAGCATAAATGCTAATTTTTGACTTCACCGTTAGTTTCTTCTCTGATGTAAAATTAAATAATGGGTAGTCGTTATCCATTAGCCGACATATCTTGGCCTTGAAAGGTGGTCTCCAGATAGTGGGAAATGGGATCAATGGGGATGGGAATTCCAAATGCAGACATGATCAAATTAACGAATTATCGTATATTCAAAATGCATAAATGGTAAAGACTTGGCAAAGAATTGGTCATTGTCATTAGGGTCGAAATGGAGTTAGAGGTTCAATGGAACCAGTGGCGGTATTTTTTGACTAAGAAGCACCAACTTCGAAGTTGCACTTCTTTCTTCAAAAAGTGCGACTTTTTAGTCAAAAAATACCGCCACAGATAATTTTCATGGTTGAGATAAAATGAATAATGGACCGAAAGATCAATATTCATAATTTTGGCCAAATGTTTATTTTATGCTAATTTAAAAAAAAAATAATTCAGTTTTTTTCTGCCTAATTTACATATCCAAACACCAATATTATGTTACTTTTTAAAGGTGGTCAAATTTTTGGATAAATATTTCATGTATTAGGTTGTGGCATAAGTAATGAGAATTTTTGCATGTTATTTGTCCGTTCCTCTCTCTTTCACGTGTTATCAGGGAACAAAGTGCATTGGGGGGATAGATAGTGGAAGGGTCCCTATGCGTAAACAACCCACGATCATATCGACAGTCTACTAGTGAGACATGCCGAATGCTTTTATTCCCAACAATCTTCATTTACGGAATGT